>JADLZN010002506.1:0-78827 GCA_018155175.1 Sinocyclocheilus anophthalmus | reverse complement strand
GAGAAAAATGAGAAACATGATACTGAGATAAATGACACACTCAAAAGTTATATGATTAAGTGATGGTCTTTATCTCAAGTTAAAGATTTTGAGGATGAGAGCACATCTTACTCTGCCTATGTTAATACTGTAAACCTGTATATTTTTTCTGTCCCAATGTTGGATTATATGCCTAATTGCAGTTTGTTTGTATGTTTCCATTTTCTTTATAGTCCTATCAGAACAGACAATCATTGATATAATCAAATGAACTCACAGCAAAATGCTGCTCACTTTTTGTAGTTCTTTGTGCAAAACACTAATATTACAACAACAGTCACATTAGAGAATTTTTTATTATTATTATTCTTGGAAGCAAGAGTTTCATCATTTAATATTTAATAACACAATGCAGTTTTAAAGAAATCAAAAAGCAAAATTGTGTCACTCTCCTTGAGTTTTTTGGAGGAAGGCTCTTCAGGGGTCTTCACCAGGATTATTCATGCTCTCAGGATTAAAAGTCAACTGCCTAGCACCCCTCTGCTCAACACACGTCATCCTATAACAGCCAATGGCATGCCAGCTGTGGGTGCAGCAGGCGTGATGGTTGGCCACCCACGCTTCCAAGAGCGCGGAGAGAGTGGTATCAAACGAAGAACATCTGTGAGCACTGGGCTGCGTGGACCTGAAACAGAGGATGCCTGGGGCTATAGGCTCTGCACTGGCCCACAATGCACTGCCAAACAGAGTGAGAGTGCAGCCAAATGCATCCAGACCCCAGTTTGGATAACAGAATGTAGAGAGAGTGGGGACGTGGGCCAGAGATCATTCACAGACTGGATGATCTGGAAATGGGTGAAGTTATGGTAGTATATCGTACTTCAAGGCTGGGTTGGCAGGGTGGGGGGGCAGGGGGGCGCAGGGGACGGCTGGGAGGAACTAGGGGAGAACCGTGAAAAGCAGCAGCAGCGGAAGGGGGAATAGACCGGGTGAGAGAAATAAAGCCCGAATTATTAGGTACCTGTCATCACCAAGGCCTCGGGCAAGCTTTGGGAAAGTCGTTCAAAAAATGCGAGCAATATGTCGGTTCTCCGGGCGGCATAGACACGGTCACGGTTAGAGCCCACAAGGGACGATGGCTAGTGGAGGGGACCGGCACGGACGAGGGGAAAGGGCACGGAAGAAAAGGTAACCAAAACCTATGGAAACACGGAGTGGCATGCTTCAAAACGGGCGACAGGCGACGAGAGGCAGGAGAACGAATAATTGGGCACAAAAGGGCACGAGGAGGCAGGAGAGATGGGGAGGGGGGAGGAAACGCGGGCGGAAGAATCTCGGGCGACACGGTGATAGAGGGGGGGGCCTCCCACACTATGCGACGGACCAGAAGGAACGGGAAAGGGCGCAACGATAGAGGAACCCGAACACGGACCGAAGAGGGCGACGGTTTAATAGGCGAAAGAGTGGAATGGACGGAAGGGCAACGGAAGGAGTTAGTTGACATGATGCGAAAGTGTGTAAGTGTAACAAAACGTCCCAGGTCACGAATGTACCATGGTTTCCCCTTCAGAACGAGACGCTGCGTCGGGAAAACGCTATGGAACTAGACTGCCCATGTGGGCCAGACGTACAATCCCTGCCTAGTGTGGAAGAGCAAGCTTAAGGCGAGAGAACGGAGCCAGTAGTGGCACAGATGCAGTAGGCACCTGCATAGTAGGTGGGACAGCCCGCAGAGTCCCGAAGGTCAACTTCTGGAGGAGTGAGCCTTGACGCTCAAGGGAGAGGGGAGATCAGTGGACTCAAAGCTATGGAATAGCATCCTGATCCACCTCTTAGCATAAGCTTCTCTGGCCAGATGCCTCAGCGCACCGTGGAGGAAACGTAAAACCAGGGGGTGTCTGCCCACTGACTTGCTCCGATAGTGGCATGTAGGCCGCAAAAGCCTCGACAGGAGTCACTCCCTATTGAATCCCATATGTAACTACGCTCAGTGATGAGGAGTTCACCAGAGACCACACAGGATCTGTGTGCCATCCTGTAAAGGGGCGCAAACCAGACCTCCCTGTTTGTTGCTAGCATATACCACTGCTGTGTTGCCGTGGGCGCACCAACACGGATGGCGATCTCTTATGTCCGGGACTTGTTCAATGCTAGAAAGTAACGAGTCATTATGGCTCCGGCAGTTGATGTAGCCTCTTTAGATGTCGACCACTCCACAGACGTTGGCCGTACACCATGTCATGACCGCCTCCCCAACATGAGTGACGCGACCGTCGCTAGCATACGCGGCAACAAGGAGCTCCCAGCACCGGGCCCTGAGACAAAAACCAAAGTTTACTCTACATGTCTAAGGCACGTAGGCATCTCCGCGTGACCTTGAGCATGCGAAGCGGGTTTCCCCTCAGGGAGAACCCCTTGGTCTTGAGACACCACTGTAGGGGTCTCATGTACAGCAGGCCAAAGGTATCACACGGGACGCAGCTGCCCATCATCAGTGAGTGATCGGCCTTCTCTCACTCTCGCGACTGCCATGAGGATCGACTCGATCCATGCAGGAGAAAAACATGCCTGCATTGTGGTCGAATCCCACACAAGTCCATATTCAGTAGTTCTCTACCCTGGACTCAAGCAGCACTTCTCTATTGCATTAGTTACCGAACTTCCAGCTCTTTCATGTGAGTGAGAATGACATCTCGATGCCGAACCGCCATCTGTACACTGTCATTTCAATCACATATTAATAAAATCACCCGGTCCGCCTATTTTCATCTACGTAATATCAAACGCCTTCGCCCTTCCCTTACCCCTCATACTACTGCTATTCTTGTTCACAGTCTTGTCATTGCCCGTATCGATTATTGTAATTCTCTTCTCTTTGGTCTTCCTCACAAATCCCTCTATAAGCTTCAATTGCTTCAAAACTCAGCAGCCCGTATTATCGCCAGAAAACCCCCCTTTCACCATATCACCCCTGTTTTACAGCAGCTTTACTGGCTTCCAGTTAAGTTTCGCATTGACTTTAAGATTCTCTTGTTCACTTTCAAGGTCATCCATAATATTGCCCCTTCATATCTGTCCAACCTCCTCCATATCCATACTCCCTCTCGTTCACTTCGATCTGCTTCTTCTCTTCACCTTACTGTTCCTTTTGCTTGCCTCTCCACCATGGGGAGCAGGGCATTTTGCTGCTCTGCTCCCCGGCTCTGGAATTCACTACCACCAGACATCAGAAATATTGACTCTTTATCTCTTTTTAAATCTAGACTTAAGTCTCACCTGTTTAAGATTGCATATCTCACCTAAAGTTTAATTATCTCATCCAACTTTACTCTGTTGTCTTTGTATATGATATTTCTTGTTTGTTTTTTATTGTCTTGTTTGTAAATTTATTGTGCGGTGTCCTTGAGTGTTGAAAAAGGCACCTTTAAATAAAATTTATTATTATTATCTGCTCAGAGATTGATCTAATTCAATCATCGTGATGAGTTGAGTGAGTCCAGAGACCAGGGGAGCACATCCACACACTCATGGAAAGTGCAGGGTGAGAATCAAGCTAACGGAAGACCCGTAAGCTTTTGCCCCCAAAAGCACACCTCAGGAACTTCCATCCTTCAGTTTGGAATGATGAAGTACCTGTAGAACCCAGACTTTCTGTCGATAGGAGGGACCACCTCGATGGCCTCCTACCTCAAAAGAGTAACTACTTCTGTTCAATGACCAGAGCCTGCTCGGGACCCACCATAGTGGGAATTCCCCATTGAAACTAGGCGATGAACCAACTATGGTACGACTCTTTCTACAGGGTGCAGGACGCCTTTATACACATTGGGCAGAAGTTTCCACATCTAGCCAAAAGGTCTACTAAGGGAATCATCGCTCTCTGTATCATATCTGCGGCTAGGTCGGTGCCCTGAAGCGGTGAACCGGCAGGAGACGGTTGAACTAGCTGCTCTAGAAACCTCCGAAAAGGTAGCGAGCCTCTTAGTACCGCTAAGTTTCCGGGCGATGACTGAGAGAAGTGATTGGCACCGTACTAATGAAATGTACCTGCTCTTCCCATAGTTGCCCGGCCCTCCGAAGTCCCTGAGCCATGGCAATCAGACTCTCTTAGCTGAAGTCTCTTATTGAAAACGATGGTCCTCTGACCCCCATCATCTCATAGGAAGACTAGACTGATAGAAACAGAGCCTGCTCGACAGGACCCAATAGAGACACGCTTGGCAGGGGCTCCACACCGCCGAGTTTACCTACTAAGGGAACCATTCCTCTCGAGACTGGTCCTCTTTTACACTATAGTGCTCGGTCGTGGCCCTGAAGCCCACGAACTGGCAGTGGTGATTGCGAAATAGGCCTCTAGAGATCTCCGTAGAGGTAGTGAGCCTCTTAGTACCGCTATGTTTCCGGGACTGAGAGAAGTGCTCGCCGGTGACCGCTGCGCCCTGAAGCACAGTAGGTGGCAGGGTTGGCAGATCGATCTCCTGAGGGCACTGAGGAGAGACGGGCACCGTATAATGAGGTGTACACCGCTCTTCCTCAGAGGGGGCCGGCCGTCAGAAGTCCTGGGCCCTAGGCATCAGGACGTTTTAGCCGAAGACTATCCTGCGAGAATGACGGTCCGCAGAACCGCCCTCCGCTAGAAGCCTTCGGTCTGTGAGCGCCACTCTGACTCTAGACTCTGCGGAGTATGAGAAATGCTACGCTACGCAATTGTAAAACTCCCTCATGAGGAGCTGGAACACGGTAGTTTGGGACTGCTCCCGCCCAGCAGCCCCTGCTAACCGCCTAAACCTCCTCAAAGGAAGAGAGGTTAACACGTGCTTTCACTCGAGAAATTTTTATCCCAAGATCCCCTGTATATCTAACTTCTCATAGTTAGATAAATACTTAATTTAATTCCTCAGAATAAAATGCAGCCAAACAACCAGACAAGTAAACACGTTCTGGTGTGATAAGATTAAAAAAAAACAGAATGATATAATGCACGCGTTGTCTCGACAGCGCAAGAGCCACTCGGTTACACAAACAATATCAATCTCCTCGGAAAAAGATTGCTGCAGCAGCGAGCTCTCACTCAGAAGGGGAAGAAACCACAGCGCGGGCTTCAGAACCCGAGATTGCTAGCCCTACTATCTAGGGAATGCTGTGGAATAGGGAAGCCCGACTCCAGCCCCTTCCGCCAATCCTTTGCATCCCCCACATCTCACGCCGTCCGTGGCCTCGCAGCTCGGTACCAGAACCGCACTATCGCAGGCAACGGACACACCCTTGAGCGTGCCGGGCAAAGGTGGAGCTTTTGCACGTGAAGATTCACAATCCGCCCCTCTTAGAAAGAAGTCTGACGGTCAATGACTCCGCCCTCCCCAGTACTGCTGTTCATTAGAGGTATTAGACATACATGCTTGTGGCCAACTGGTTCTTTGCACTGGCAAGCTCAAAGACGCCCTCCATTCAACCTCCGATCAGGAATCAGACGGAGGGTCGAGCCCTCTCGCCTGGGGAACAAAGGCAGCGCAGCTTCCGTCCCAGAGAGAAGGACTCTGGATCGGGTGTGGTGGGTAGAGAGATAGGGACGTCAGCCCCTTCCCACTCCCTCCACCAGATCCATATCAACCCCCACGAGCGCAGCGCCGGCTTCCGCCTCATCGAAAGCGGGGCCATCCCCGCGAGGAACGCTGTGAGATCCCCTCCTCAAAGAGAGCCTTCCGAGACAAAGCATACGCAGTCAAAAGCGCTCGCATGCGGCGTCCGCGTCCCTCGAGGATCTGACTCCTGGTGTGCTTCGCTCCCAACAGACCAAGCACACAAACTGTGTGGTCCCAACCCGAATACCATGGGCAGGGAGGAACACACAGACTGAATGCTGTCTGCTCTCGCCCAAATTCTTCTTTTTGGCTGAAGCTTGACATAATGGATTATAAGTGGACAAACAACACTAAATAAAACTCACAAACAGATATCAGACTGACACACACACACACATAGCCGCTGTTCCACCACACCATGCTTTTTAGAGCTCCTGTCGGCTATTTACCTGTCCGTGACGTCTTGCCATCTATTTAGACTGATACCATTGATTCGACGCGTGGTCACGCTGAAGCTTCCCTAGCGTTTTCCGACCCCGCTCGAGCTCCTGAAGGGGAACTTTAAAGCTACACAAGCTCAGTTGCACATGCTGTAGCATACCAACATTTTGAGTTTCTCAAAGAACATTTCCGTGAAATGTAAGTTGTATGAAAAAAAAAAGAAAGAAAAGAAAAGCTTGTGTACAAGGCCATTCTCACCATACGCCTACTCATGCACATAACATACAAACTGTCTGCGCTTTTTTTTTTTTTCCCCAATGGCAGATCAAAAGTCTGAACCATACCATGTAAGTTAGTTCAAGATAGTTAAACTGTTGACATGTGCGAAGCTACTCATCCAGTTTTATTTTTAAGGGTATAACAAACTCGTACTTCTATGAATAATAGTTATAAATCTGAAAGTATTTTTCCTTTGGGAGGGATCTACCTACCAACTTCTCACAACACTTAAACTGATTGAGGTTGAACCATAGAGCAGACAACTGTTTTCTTAGTGTAACCCCCTTTATCCCAGGGTTTACTTCAGGGATTTGTGATCTAATTGAAAATATCAATTGTTCGTTCAAGGAGCTTTGGGGTATTTTTCCTTTTAAATCAAATTCTTAATTTAAATGAACAACTGAAATAATGAAAAAGTAAAATAAAATAATGCAACACACAAGAATTTAAGTTAGTCAGAAATGTATTTTGTGAGGCAATCAATTTGCTCTTTGTTCTGGCACTTTAAAGCCAAAGTGATTAACATTGAATGACATTCAATCTCCAACAATTAATTGAGCTTGATAACAGATAACAACAATGCAATTGTAACCCAAGGAAATTGACTTTTGAAAATCCAAGTTTGGAATAAAACTGTCTCAGTCCCGTGTAATGTGTGGAAAATATATTTTTTTAAATATCTCAGTCCTACCACTTCACAGGGAATACCATTCAATTAATCAAGTACGAAAGAAAGAAGAGCTGATGAGTTGACAGAGTGCGACGAGATGATGAAGAGCATTCTAGAAAATAAATCTGGATGGGAGATCGCGGGCTCAGATGATTCAGGTCCAAATGTATCACCGAACAACAGTCCAAGGGAACAAAACAAGTCAGAATGTCTCAGAAAAGTCACGGAAAGCAATAAGTCTTCGACCTCTCTTCCACAGTATTTAAAATTCAACCTCCCAGACGCTATGCGTTTTGTCCGTGCTTTATGCACATTCACTCTGCGTGCTATTGCTGTGCACTCTCTCACCGCATGAACTACCCAACCTCTTAAAGGGGCAGTACCAGGTTTTAAAGAAGTGAGACTAAGAAGTAAAACAGGATAGAAATATCAAGGGTTACACTCTCCCCCTCTAAACCGCATGAGTCCCTGAATGCGTGTTAGCAACAAGACTGGCAGCGGGAATGTTTCCCAGGGAATCAAAAAATGCTGTAAGAGCAAGTAATATGGGCTTCCCTAATTCCTCATATTCTAATGTCTTTGGTGGCCGTCTTTCTCGACCTGAACGTCTGAGGGGTACGGATTCAGTGTCAACTGAACTGTGGGACAATTCTTGGCATTCTGACCCTGCAGCTGGTACAATCTCTTCTGGAATTTCAATGGCTATATAATCAGGGGCATTTTCAATCCCAACAGATTCTATGGCAGGAAAGACTGGTGCACCGCCAGTAACAATCTCAGATGCTTCTCTTGTGGGTTCAATCACAGGCTGAACAGGCTCTGATCTAGGTATAGTTGAAGTGCGTGGCGCAAACTCGACTGCATGAGGGTTCAACTGGTCTGATGATTTTGCAGGAACATTATGAGAGGTGAGCAACCTATCATCCACTTGTTTAACGAAGGGACTCCTTGTAACTATTTCAGGAGTAGGTATTTGAAGTAACCTCCCTCTTCATCTCTATACTGTTCTTCACATTCATCACCCTCTCGCACTTCAGTATTAGCCCTTGTCCTCATCTTACGTTTTCTGTTTGCAGATAAATTTGTCCCAGGCATCTGTTTTACTGGGCTCGCAGGCAAGAACCCACAGGGCAGTAAGAGATCCCTGTGAAGGGTACGATGGGGACCATTACTCTTTTCCGGCTTTACCACATAAACGGGACCATTTGAAATTCTCTTGACCACAGTGTGGACCATCTTCTCCCATCTGTCGGCAAGTTTGTGCTTACCCCTCACACTCAAATGTCTCACTAAGACCCTGTCACCAGGCATCAGTTCAGCCGCTCTGACATTTAGATCAAACATCGCCTTGTTCTTTTCACTCATTTTGAGGGAATTTTCAGCAGCCAGTTCATAGCTCTCCTGAAGATGTTCTCGTAGTTTCGTCACATACTCGGAGTGAGTTCTGGGTCTTTCACCTGGAGGATGGATGCCAAAAACAAGATCAATTGGTAGTTTAGTCTGGCGCCCAAACATCAACTCGTAGGGCGAATAGCCTGTGGTGTCATTCTGCATACAACTGTACGCATGTACAAGGGGTTTCACGAAGTCTCTCCAATGATGTTTATCTTTTTCTTCAAGGGTTCCAAGCATACTGAGGTGTGTTCTATTAAATCTCTCGACCGGGTTGCCACGTGGGTGATAAGGTGTTGTTCTCACTTTGTCAGCTCCGATGAGGGCACATAACTCGCGGATGGTATGGGATTCAAAATCCCTTCCTTGATCACTGAGGCGGCGGCTTGGGAACCCATAATGAACAATGACATTTTCCCAGAGTGCCTTTGCAATGGTCTTAGCTTTCTGGTCCTTTGTCGGTATCGCCACAGTGAATTTAGTAAAGTGGTCGGTAATGACTAATACATTTCTGATGTCACGGTTGTCAGGCTCAATAGACAAATAATCCATACATACTAATTCAAGGGGAAACGTTGTCTGTATGGATTCCATGGGAGCTGCTTTTTGAGGATTTGCTTTTCTCCTGAAACATCGTTCACAGGTACGACATCAGTCCTCAATATCCCTTGCATCTTCGGCCAAAAGAATCTGGCACGAGCTAGGTCAAGTGCACTCTCATAGCCAAGGTGGCCTACTTCATCATGAACACCCTTCAATGCTTTTTCTCTCCACTGTCAAGGCAGAACTATCTGGTGAAGCACAGTCCCATGGGTAGCCCACTTCCTGTATAACACTCCATGTCGTAGTTCAAGTTGTTTCCACTCTCTCAGGAGCAGCTTTACTTATTCTTCAATAGCCCTCTCCTCTTCAAGGAACACATCATCTGCCTCAGGCGGATTCTGTGGTCTCCTAGACAATCTGTCAGCATCCTTATTGACAGATTCAGCTCTGTACTTTATATTGAACCTGTATGTGGATAATTGTGCAAGCCAACGATGTCCCGCGGCATCAAGTTTCGCTGTGGTTAGCACATATGTCAGAGGATTATTGTCAGTGAGTACTGTAAATTTGATGCCATATAGATAATCACTGAATTTCTCACAGACAGCCCATTTCAGGGCTAATTATTCTAATTTATGGGTAGGGTAGTTTCTTTCACTTTTTGAGAGTCCCCTACTGGCGTACGCTATCACACGAAGCTTGCACTCCTGCTCCTGATAGAGAGCTGCGCCTAACCCCTCTCTACAGGCATCAGTATGTAAGACATAGGGAAGTTGTGGGTTCGCGAAGGCAAGGATTGGTGCAGATGTCAGCTTGTCGATCAAAGTCCTGAATGCACTTTCACACTCAACTGTCCACTCTTCACCAATGGAAGCATTGGGATTCGCAGGAGTGTTTGGTTTCTCTCTTTTATAGATCTTCCCCCTTTTCCTTGGAGGACTATACCCTGCAGTAAGACAATTTAGTGGCTTGGCTATTTTAGAGTAACCTTCAATGACTATACCCTGCAGTAAGACAATTTAGTGGCTTGGCTATTTTAGAGTAACCTTCAATGAAACGCCGATAATACCCAGCGAAGCCTAGAAAACATTTTAGCTCTCGCCTGGTTGAGGGACGAGGCCAATCTTTCAGAGCTGAAATCTTCTCTGGATCTGTGTGAACTCCATCAGCATCCACAACATGTCCCAGATACTTCCCAGAGGACTTAAAGAATTGGCATTTATCTGGAGATAACTTCAACCCGAACTCTTTTAAACGATTCAACACTTTCATCAGTCGGGCTTCATGTTCCTCAAGTGTTTTGGAAAAGACAATGAGGTCATCCAGAAAAACAAGAACCTCACTCAGATGCAAGTCTCCTACACACTTCTCCATAAGCCTCTGGAAGGTGCATTCGTTACATCTTGAGGCAACCGGTTAAATTCAAAGAAGCCAAGAGGACAAACAAAAGCTGTTTTGTGTTTATCTTCTTGGACTACTTCGACTTGGTAGTATCCGGATTAAAGGTCCATGACAGAGAACCATTTAGCACCACTAAGTGCTGAGAAAGTCTCCTCTATGTTGGGAAGGGCATATGCATCTTTTATCGTGCGCATATTAAGCTTCCGGTAATCAACACAAAGCCTAATTTGTCAATTTTTCTTGCGGACCAACACAATTGGTGACACGAAAGGGCTTTCAGACTCTCTTATTATTTCAGCATCTAGGAGCTCTCTAAGGTGTTGCCTAATGGCTTCTCTGTCACTTGGATGTATCGGTCTTAGCCGTTCCTTAAAAGGTGTCTCGTCCTGTAATCTAATGTGGTGCTTCACCGCCGTAGTGTGACCATATGACAACTCATCAACAGCAAAAACCTCTGGTAAGGAATTCAGTTTATCAGAGATATGCTTCTTCCACTCTTCAGGAATTGGCGAGTCATCAAGATTGAACACCAACTTCCCAGGGGACACATGATTAGAGCAAGATAGTACCTCAGGCTTCAAAGGAAGAACATGAGCAGCTGCCATCTCTGCAATCACACGCTTGGGATGAAGAGTAATATGTCCAGTCATGTTCTTTAAAATGACAGGAATCTTGGAACAAACCCGGTATGGGATATTCACCACAGCATTTTTCAACTAATAGCCCACCCGGCAACTGAAAAGTATTGGGTTGCTCTAAAACAATCAAAGCTTTTGAAATGCTTTTCTTTATCCTCATTTGACCAGGGACACAGATTTTCTGGTTGGCAGGGATAGTAATGGGGTCTTTCCCCAGTGCTCTAACTTGAAATGGTTGCTTCCCACTCTCATAATTCTGAGCAACATGCTGAAAAAGCAAAGCATAGTCACTGCTGGCAAAGGGATTTTGGAAGAACTTGGACCCTTTTCTCTCTACACCCTGATGATACAGGTGGTCAAGAACATTTGTTCCAATCAGCAGAGGGACTCTACTGTTGAAGTGACAATCTGGAACAACAAGTACAAGAGAAGAAAGTTCTACCTCTGCACCTATGACAGTACAAGGGAAAGTTATGACAACTTGGATGTAGCCAAGATATGGAACGTGCTGCCCACCAGCACCCTCAACCTCAAACAAAGCATGAATTGGTTGAATTGGAAGAGAAGAAAAATGGGTCAAGTAAAACGTCTCTGAAACAGTTGTGACTAGAGACCCTGTGCCTAAAAGAGACTCGCACTCAATGTCTTCCACAAACACAGAAGCAATGCAACGTTGACCAATAAGACCTTGTGGAAAGAACTCATCTTTAAACCCATTATTCCCTTGGTTTTCTCTAGCACAATTGCCAGCTTCATGGACCATCAATGTGGGACGAACATAAGGGCTGGCAGCTCCTGGGTGTCCCCGCAGCAGGAGCTGCTACAGGTTTAAAGAAAACTGAGATGGTTCATGCAATTTCCTGTACTTCTCTTGTCTTTCCCTTAGCTGTGAATTCTTTTTCAAACAAGCTCAGGGTTGGGTTCCTTACTGCAGCGGCTTGCAATGTGTCCATCCTCTCTACATTTAAAGCAGAACCAGGGCCTTGGCATGGTTGTAGAGTCAGGTGTCACGTTGGAGCTAGCCACGAGACAGTCACTGGTAACTGTGTCCTCCTCCCGGAGTGTTTTTACACAATTAACTTCACACTCTTTTGTTTCACCTTTCTTTGACAGATAGGCAACTTGTTTCCTCAGTGCAGGTATTTCTCCTTTAAGTTTCTGAGTTTCATCCTGTTGGCACTTCTTTGAGGGCTCAGACTGGGGTTCTACATTGACAGGTAGGCCATACACGGAGTGAGCATGTGCAGTCACTTTTGTGCTACCAAGGTGTTTCTTCATTCGGTCTAACTTTGCTGCCCTTTTATCTTCTTCTGTTCTAACAGAGAGCAGAAGTTCAGAGAAAGGTGGTGTGTGGTCTTTAAGATGTTCAAGCTGGAGTCCTATTATCATGGTCTGGTCCCAGCACCCTCGACAAAACTGGCGAAGCAAATGTTTACGGGAATCGGCGGCACTAGCTCCCCCTCTAGATATTGCTCAGGTAAGAAGAGTATGCAGTCTTTGCAGGTATGCTGATGGTTTTTCTCCAGCATTTTGATTTAAGTTAAGAAAAGATGCAAAGAGCTCTTCTCCATCTTCTACTACACCAAAAGCTGATTCAATCTGGTTAAGGTAAAAACTAGGTGAAGAACTAACACCTAAAGGCTTGACAAAATCAGCTGCTGGGCTAAGCAGACTTTCTAAGATTATCCTCACTTTCTGAGAATCTGACGAAGAAGGGTCAGAAAGTAAAAGATCAACTTGAGTACGCCAAGTCTCGTAATCAACCTCCCCATTTGGCTTGGGGATTCTTCCGGAGAATGTACGGATGTACTTGAGGCTCTGCCTCAAGGGTGAGTGTGCAGACTCATTACGGATAACATGCTCCACAGCTACCTTTTGAATCTGAGGAGGGTTTAGCATGCTTTCGTCGATGTGCACAGGGCTCTGTGGTACATATGAGGGAGAAAAGTTTGAAACTGTAGTTTGAGCTGCAATTGACTCAGCAGGGTTGAGTTCAACATTGGTTCTTCCTGAATCATGAGGGCTAGGACTGTGAGCAGTAGTATGTGGACCTGCCTCAGCAGGTTGCAAGTCACTTGAATGAAGCTGGACACTCTGAAGCTCTTTCTGTAGAGCAAGTAGGAATGCTGCTCTGCCACTTCCTGGGATAGCGTTCAGTTCATCTAAATATATTTGTGCCAGATCCCTGCCTAATCTCTCTTGGCTTATATCACGAATGGTTCTCACATGCCATGTTATAGCAGGGTCTTTTGGGCTTGGCAGGTTTCCTAAACTATCAGGGTCAATCTTCAAAATTGAACTCTCAGATGAATACTGAATGAGAACTCTACCTGCCGGCTGCTTTGGCTCATCGGGGACTCTGACTACTTTTGCAATTTCCCCATGTACTTTAAAAAAACCTGTGATGTCCTCAATGCTACAAGTTTCTTCTACCCCTGTAACATACAAACAGTTTTGTCCATGTACACCAAACCGTTACAAATACCCATATTTAGTCTTGGGACACATAATCAAGCTCAAAATAGATTTGAAAAAATGTAGATCCCTCTCTCAGAATATTGAATGAAAATCAAATCACACAAAAAAATACATTTACTGAGGTAGTACATTTTAACCCAAGCTCCTGGCTGCTGGCTCGCCACTTAATTTGTGTAACCCCCTTTATCCCAGGATTTACTTCAGGGATTGGTGATCTAATTGAAAATATCAATTGTCTAAGTTCGTTCAAGGAGCTTTGGGGTATTTTTCCTTTTAAATCAAATTCTCAATTTAAATGAACAACTGAAATATCATGAAAAAGTAAAATAAAATAATGCCACACACAAGAATTTAAGTTAGCCAGAAATGTATTTTGTGAGGCAATCAATTTAAATGCTCTTTGTTCTGGCACTTTAAAACCAAAGTGATTAACGTTGAATGACACTCAATCTCCAACAATTAATTGAGCTTGATACCAGATAACAACAATGCAATTGTAACCGAAGGAAATTGATTTTTGAAAATCCAAGTTTGGAAAGAAACTGTCTCAGTCCCATGTAATGTGTGGGAAAAAAATATCTCAGTCCAGGTAATTTTTTTTTTTTTTTTTTTTTTTTTTTTTTTTTTTTCTTGGAAAAAAAATAAAACAAAATATCTCAGTCCTACCACTTCACCGGGAATACCATTCAGTTAATCAAGTACGAAAGAAAGAAGAGCTGATGAGTTGACAGAGTGCGACGAGATTATGAAGAGAATTTGTTCCGGAGGAATCCACTCAAGTCCTGTCACGAATCTTGTCCATGGACTTCCGTATGCTAGCCATCAGAGGTCACCCTTTCTATTTTCATTGACTCTCGCACTACACAAATTGTTGCATGTCATCCCGGACTACATATACCATCATTCATTGCACGGTTTGCACACAGCACTGATTGCACACAGAACTGATTGCACACAGCTGTTTCTTATCACCTCACTCACTATATAACACCCACTCATACTGCCATTCTCTGCTGAGTATTGTTTAGCCTGTTCCCCGTTCCTAGTCTCTGTGTTTCCTTGTTTTGCCTTGCCTTGCCTGTTCTCTCGGTTTCTGATCTTTGCCTGTTTTCCTGAATTTTTCCCTCTCGTCGCGCCCCTGTGATTCTGTCTGCTGATCGGTGACCTACGCAAGCCCTGGGGAATATTCTTGTGTTTTGCCCCCCTTATACCTGTTTGCCATTGTTTGACCCTGCCTGTTTACCACGTCTCTTTAATAAAGCCTGCAGATGGATCCACACGTCTCACGTCTCGTCAGCCCTGTCACAGGTCCAATGATGATTAAGATGATTCAGGTCCAAATGTATCACCGAACAACAGTCCAAGGGAACAAAACCAGTCAGAATGTCTCAGAAAAGTCACGGAAAGCAAGAAGTATTCGACTTTTCTTCCACAGTGTTTCAAATTCAACCTCCCAGACGCTATGCGTTTTGTCCGTGCTTCATGCACATTCATTCTGCTGATAATAGCGTATAGAGGTATATTATGAAAAAGAAAAACAACAAATGAAATTCACAATAATAAACCCCAAAGCAAAATAACATACCATAAACCAATTGTACAAAATGACCCAAGAAAACCAATACAAAAATATGTCTATATACAAAAATTACAATACGAGCACGAAATGTTCTTGTAATGAAGATGGTTATACTTATATATCCCAGTCCAAAAACGAAAGAAGAAACCTTGTAGAAAAGGCAGATGTAAATAGTTCTTATCCTTGTGATTAATATTCAGTTTTGATGACCCAAAGTAAGGAGATGCTATGCAGGGAAATTAGTCCTTTATATTTTCAAGATGTACCATGCATTAGTAAATGCACCATTGATACAGCTAAAGAGGATAGGTCAAAGGAGTCCTTCTACAAAAAACATATTAGAATAAACCTCAAAACCATGAAATGCAATTTATACAGCCACACTGTGAATATGCATAAAAAAAGGACCTTACTTTGAGCATAAAACAACATGTTTCCCAATCAGGACATCTCAGTGAAGGTAAGGCTACAAGAGGGAAGCCATGCTTTCCTCTTACCAAACAGCTCTCTCTTCTTCTTCCATTTTTTGGCATGTTACAGCCTAGCTCTCTCTTCTTCTACCACCTAACTGTATTTAAACTTAGCTTAAGAGAACCATGGTGTCCCCTAATGATGGGTAGTAGAATAACACCCTAAGTAACATTTAACTGTTACAAGGGAACTGTATTGCACAGTTAACTGCTGCAATAATGCAAGAACAGTATGTACAACAGGCGAATCATTCATGTTCACATTTGCATATGTGTGTTGAGTATGTTCCTTTCCTATGAATTAATTGTTGCAGTTTTCTCTCACGCACACACATTGTCATGGCACTATTACCCATGTCTTTATCTGTTAGCCCAGTGAGCTATGCTCAGTTGTGTCTGTTCATTCTCCCACAAGTACAATTCTTATAATGTCTCTTCTGAGCTCTCCAACAGTTTGTCACTTATACACCACTGTGACACAATGTCACCTGTCTGTGTTAGGTGTGTGTGTGGCATCTGTTCCTGTTTTTAGCTCATTTAACTCCTTTTATAGATGCCAGTTTGAATGCAGGTGTGAGAGTGTCCCTGTAGGTTTTTCAACATGTTTATAAACTAAATCTGTCAACAAAATTTAAATGTACTGTAGCTCTCATACAGCACACACACACACACACACAAACACACATTGTGAATGTGTGTGTGTGTGTGTGTGTGTGTGTGTGTGTGTGTGTGTGTGTGTGTGTGTGTGTGCTGTATGAGAGCTACAGTACATTTACATTTTTAAATTTTATTTAGAAGTTATTCTAAAGCATATTCAACTGGATTTTAAATGGAAATGCAGAATGAAAATCTTTCACCATGCTTCATCCATTTTTATACAATTAAATCAATTAATTTGAGTGTCACATGAACTTAGGTATTATTAGCATAGCTGCAAATAAGAAGTGATTAATTTGCCCGGCTGCTCATTTCCTCTCCCTGTCACACACTTATTTCATTGGGCCCAATAATTCTCTCCCCAAATTTACACAAATGTAGCTTAACTGTGTGAAAGAGTCCCTGTGTGTGCAGAGAAGAGGAAAGATGTGCGAGAATTGCTGGACCTCTTTCTCTTTCACACACACACACACACACACACACATACACTAAAAGTAAAATGAAAATAGACATTATGATAATAGGTCAAATGATAAGGTCAGTAGCATAAGATGAAAGTTGAAATAGTGTGCCTTTAGCAGTACAAAAAAAATGTGCCCTGACTGGGTTGACAAAACAGCACTGGCTCAGCCAATAATGTTGTGAGCTATTTTGGGACTGATTTCTGTCAACGATGGATGATGTTGTGAGTGAAATCAGCCATTACTATTGCAATTCAAAAGACACATACCATGATTTCTTTGTGCTTTTTTTTCAAATACTGAAGAATGAGAAAAAAAGAGGAACTCAAAGGAAAGAGAAAGAATAAGTGTCTGTAAGAAATGTCTCTGTGATTATAATCTATTTAGTATATATATATATATAAACTGTATGTATATATTGTCTCCCTGCAGGCCAGTTATGCAGATATTGCAAGATATCACATTGTGAACATACATCCACAGTATAGAAATGTGTACAGGCACTGAGAAATATTAAAGCAGGAAATGCTGAACACAAACTTGGCAGAAGACCATACATATGTCATGAATAAAAACACTCAGCTTGATCTTGAAAAGATGCATTCGTTTAGTGGCTGCATTTGGGAAATCACAGGCATTACAGGGGCAGTAAGCAGCTAGTGAGTTGTAAATAACCCTCCATATAAATAAAAGGACCTTTAATGTGCATTCAGAACAAATAATTTCCATTTATGGAGGGCTGCCCAGTGCTTCGCATTTTTAATGTGTAATTGCTTTTGCTTTGAATCTCCACACAACAATTGTGTTTATTCTATTTAAAGAATGCATTGTTTGCCTAAAGAGTGTGTCCAGGGTCTGGTGTGTAAGAGACAGGCCTTCCCAACAATTTATAGCTTAGAAGCAGCTCTTTTATAGATCATGTAGCTTAATGAAACTCTTAGTTATGCTTCAGCAAATTTTATATCTCTTAGTAGAAAAGAAAAAAAAATAGACACAAATTAGATATTTTGATACAGTTGAGAAATGAGAGATCAAATTCAGATCTCTGACTTTACCAAATATTGCAAGTTGGCACTGGCATGTAAGCACATAAAGATGGCCCTCCACTATACACAACAATAAAGTACCCCAACCCTATTTTTTTCTTTAAAACATATTTTAATCTATGGTTACTTCTAACTTTTGTAAGTTTAAAAAATTCAGTAAAATAGTTATAATTTTCTAAAATAATTAGAAATTAATATAATTACATTTCAGGATTCAAATGTTTTTAGATGTGAATGATTTTTAGTTATCTCACTCTTTTTTATACATTAAATTTACATGATTTTTCCAGTTGTTTGGATACAGATTATAGTTAATGTTTCCATTTATTTATTAATTAATTTATTTATTTTAGGTTTACTCATGATTGGAGAATCCTGTTTGTTTTTTGTTTTTTCAAAGTTTAAAACAAATAGACAGAAGAAATGTCCTATACTTTTTAATTGATTTAGCTTTTTTTTATATAATCATTTTAAGTCGTCTTGAAGCCCCTTAGTGTGCCCCGGCCTCCTGGTTAAGAACCACTGCTCTAGAGATTACTCTCTTTCGCTCTCTTTCTCTAGGAAAAAGTCTCCATTTAACATCAGTGCTGTATTGGAGAAACATCTGAGATATGAAAGACATCTAGTTTGTGATTTTACTTTGCTACTCATTGCTGCACACTTTTTGCAGCCTAAGAAAGGAGTGACAGTGTTCACCTGTAACCCTTAGGGAGTGTACCCACATGCACACTTGCTTTCTACATCTCATTCGCCTTGCACTGCATTGTGCTTCCTATTGACAACTCGCATACAAACACACCATAATACACAAGTGCAATGCAGAAAATCGCAATTATAATAGCATATATTTTCCCTCAGAAGCTTCTTTCCGTGTGTGGCTGTGCATGTCTGAGTTTGTGATTTTGTGTTTGAAAAAAAGCTGGGTGCAAGCGGCCTGTGTTCTGTTGATCATTGAGTTTTTAAAAAAGAAATGATGTCAAAAAGGCAACTCTGTATTTATGGCTTGACAGATATCCTCCAGTTGACAGGTATAGAGTCATTATGTGGCTGTCAGTAGTTGCTGCGGGGCAATCGTTCCCATGCATCAGAGAGAGCCTATTAGTTTACTTGTCTCCCCCTCAAAGGCCACTCTGCACCTCCAGACACCAGCAGGACAAAACAAGGTGTCATATTTATGGAGCAGTCAGCAGTGCGCTGATGCCAGAGAGACTGACAACTGGATGCTGGTATTTTGCAGCTGAGCGAAATGATAGCCTGTCTCCGTACGTGACACCTGAACCCACGGCACAATGATTCCTTTACTATTTTCACAACCCAATTAGAAGAAACTGGAACTGTTACGTAAGAGGATAATCTTGTTTCATAATGACCTCACATTCACTGCTGGTGTGTTTTAAGAGCAGTCTAATATTATGCCATCTCTACATGTCTTTACCTGTTTTGTATTTGTTTAAATGTCTGAGTTAGTTGTGGACAGACCATTTCTCACCCAAAACTATCTACAGTAGACCCTAAAAGTTTTTGGACAAAGCCACACTTCAAAATGTTTGATTATGCATTAGAATACAAGGCAACACTTTTGAATACTGTTTTGTCATTAATAAATAACACATGAGTAACACAATATTAGCACACTAGTAACTACTATTAAATAGCAAGAAACTCTGATTAATTAATAAGTAATGGTCCTTAGTTGAATGTGGTAGTTTACTTTTAGCTAATCAGTAACTACTATTTTTTCATATCTCCCAGCGAACTATTAAGAATTACTGTTTGATGGTGGGATATGGAATTTCATTAGGGTCTATGCAAATCATCTTTTAAAACAGGTGGTGTTTCCTGTCCTAACATGCATTTTTGATATTATGTAATTGTCAGGATTGGACCTGTTTTTTCATGTGTTTCAGTTCCTGTTTTGCCTTATTTGGTCTTGTTCCTGTCCTTGTTTAGTTTAATTAATTAACTGTTCCCTGCACCGTCCCTGTCTCTCGGTTATCTTCCTTATAAGCCCCAGTCTGTTCCGTTTGTATTTGGGGTCGGTTCACTGTGTCTACGATTGTTTGCTCAAGCCTCCTGTTGAAAATAAAGAAAAAAAAAAACGTTTTTCTCAATCACTGCCTACGAAGTAGTTGCTCAAGACTGCTAAACGTTCCTTTGTGCTTCGCGTGCTCTTCCTGAACAGCGTAACGTGACAGAGCATCATTCCGAGCCCAATGTTGACGAAGGAGATCCAGTTTGACCCTGGTTCTGCCCTCCGCCATCTTGCCATTGACTGGAGAATCCCTCACCTCCGCCTCCAGCCTCCGAGGCCCAGATTCCGCCTCGGCCCATAGACCCAGCGGCTCCACCTCAGCTCCTAGCTCCATCGCCTCCACCGTCACCCATCGATCCACCAGCTCCACTGGGCTCCCTCATCCCTCCGGCTCCGCCTTGGTCGGGCGTCGACCCGCCATCGCCTCAGGACCCTGCTCCTCCGGCTGCAACTCGTCGCGCCGTCCCACCGTGTCCGCTGGGCTCCCGCCAGCTCCACCTTGGTCCTCAGTTGCTCCGGCTCCACTGCAGATCTCCGGATCTCCCCTTCCGACTCGGTCGCCAGAGCCCTCGGCTCCACCCCTGTCCCCGGATCTCGGCATCCCCCTGGCTTTTGGCTCTCCGTCTCCCAGCCTTGGCTCCTCCTCCACCTGCTCAACTGCCGTTGGTCGGCCCCCTGGATTCGGTGGCCCTTCCTCCTCCATGGCTCCTCCCTCCGTCGCTCCAGCCATGGCCGGATCATCATGGCTGTGGCCTGGGCCTGTACTCCTCCTGCTCCGGCCCCTCCTGTCTCCTCTCTGGCTCCTCCCTCCTTCGTCGCCTCCCTGGCTCTGTCTGCCGGCCCCCTCCGCGTGGGTCCGAATACCGTCCTCCTAAGCCTCCTCCCAAGCTCCCACCTATGCTTCCCCCCTCTGTAGTTGCCTACTGTGCGAGGACGCACGTTCCGGGAGGGGGCGAAATGTCAGGATTGGACCTGTTTTGACATGTGTTTCAGTTCCTGTTTTGCCTTATTTGGTCTTGTTCCTGTCCTTGTTTAGTTTGATTATTAATTGATTCCCCGCACCTGTCTGTCATTCAGTTTGTATTTGTCGATTCTACTTGTGTACTACGTGTGTTGCTCAAGCTCCTGTTGTGATGATTTCCAGTGTTTCCTTGATTAAAGACTACTAAACATTCCTTTGTGCCTCCCGTGTTCTTCCTGAACAGCGTAACGTGACAGTAATATTGTTGAACTGTTCGATGCAATTGCTATCTCATGTAACAAAAATACTGGTAACTCTTTATAGATTTTTTGTTTTAATTTTTGACCATCATTCCTATCATAAGCATCATTGTGGAAAGTACATTTAGTTAGTATTACTGTAGTATTAATTAGTAGCATTGCTGCTCAGCAAGTTACTAAGCAAACTTAGCAAATTAGCATTAGCATTTCTACCAAGAGTTATCTACTCCCCCCACTCAGCATCTAAACATTTTGGTGTTCTCTTAGGATTGATTTTTCAAATCTGTTTTTCTCATTAATATAGATCTGAAACTTTTTTTTTGGTCCAGCTGTCGGAGACTAATGCAGTGGAGTTATGCCCTCAGCACCCACCTCCTCCCTAGCAAAAACCCACTTCACTGCATGCAGGTAGCCTGGTCTGAGTCAAAGGTCAAAGAACATATTGCAGGACACACCCCAAAAATGTGTGGGTGTGTGAGAGTAATTAGTTATGCAGTTAAATGTGTCTCTCTTGTGCTCTGGGTGTGTGTGTGATATGCACATTGGGCCTTAAATGTGACTGTAAGTCCATATGCAATGAAGTGTCATGTTTGACTTGATTTAAAATTACACTAGTTTCGCAATGATTATTGTGTGTACATTGAATGAGGCTTAGATTCAGCCACCTAAAGAATGTATGTTATGTTATTATGTACAAGAAAGAAAGAAAGAAACGGACAGTTCTGGGTATAAAATCTAATTGGATTATGTAATTTGAAGCTATTGTGAGATTTTGTTCAAATGTGATGTTGGCAAACAAATCTAGCGTAGTGTTAGTTCTGGCAGATCACGTTAGTCAAGCTCGCATCAGCTGACTCTCAGCTGATTCCCATCAACATATGGGAATACGACACCTATCTAAGTATTCATATATAAGGTCCCTCAGTATTATCAGCAGTTTTCGCATTGCTCAATAGCTAATTAAATGGCGAATTCGGCAGACAAAACACCATCAGCAGGAATCGGGAATTTAGAAAAGTGGAATTCGCTTCCCCAAAGGTCTCACCTCCAGTTCATTCAAGTTCGTTAACTTGAACACGTGAATTCACCGCATTGATTATAAGCTGCCTGATTCGGAAGTGACTGAGTTAGCATTATTTCACGCATCGCTACATTATTGTCATGGACTCCACGAGTTATGTGACTGACTCAAGAACAAGTTCAGATGGGAACTTCATCCCCTAGAAGGATATCAAGAGATCAAGCATCCCTGCCACAGCTGCTTTGTTTCACTCTCTCGAACATCTTCACAAGATAAGTTCCATGTAATGCTCTCAGGTTATCTCCTAGCACTGTGTGTTGCAATAGAGCTAATCCGGGTAAGTTGCACTTGGACTCATTAGGATATGTTTTCAAGAGTTCAATTAGTGTGTTAGTTATGCGAAACATGATGCTGAACTTATCTGGTTGTCCTGACAACACGCTTGCGCTCTGCCATATGCTGCCTCGATACGGCGTGCTACGGTGTAGTTGGGAACAAAGCTTGTTTTTTTTAGCTTCGAGTCGATGGAATATGCTTGTTTTCTTAAGCTCTTCATTATGGGAATCATGCTTGTTCTTGAAGTTATAGCTTATTGTTGGGACCATGCATAGCAATCCCGTTCATTATTCGGCCCAACATACTTTGTTCTGAAAGCTGTAGTTGTGAATTTGGAACATGTGTGTTCTTAAGTCTAGCTGGGTATAAGAATGTCTGCTAAGGCTTTAAGGTACTGCACACACTATTCATTGGTCAACGTTGATGAAGGCAGCAGAAATTGGTGCGACAGGTTATGCGTTTGTTTGGCAACATATTTGATTGGTCACTTGGTTAAAGGCAACTATGCTTGTTGCTTAAGCTTTGAGCTTTGCAATCTTTGTGTTGGGGGATTATCAGCAATATGGTTTGTTTGGGTGTTTTAACGCTGCTCTCCCTGCTCTCATCCATGCGAGGCTGATGGATGCGCAGGGAGTTCTTGCCCAAAACAGAACCATACCGCCAATCCAAACTGGATGCTAATTGTCAATCATCTTTGAAGATATTGGTCCTGACAGAACCACCAGTTCTAATGAAGGCATACCTGTGTTTTTTAGTAGTTGATTTGAGTTTATGTTATTTAGCTTGTTATCGGAATGCAATGAAATGCTATAGTGTATATAGAGATGAAGATATACAGTTGCCCTAAAAAGTATTCAGACTACAGCCTGCTGTGCATGCACTGTACACTTTTTCAGTCACAGCAGTGGGCATTTACTTCTATTTCTGCAACAGATAACGCCCTTGAAGTTGAGTGTTTTACACTGAAAATGAGGATGAACATTTTTTTTTTACAAATATTGTTACTGGTGCAAATAAATAAATAAATAACTTCTTAAACTAACTGTCACGGTGCTACTGTGTTGGAGCACGGAGCGAGGAACGAGGAGACAAGGAGTACATCAACAAGGAGACTTTAATTATAACCAGGGAACCAGGAAAACACATGTAGCAGAGGAGGTAGACATAAACAGACATTCACAATACCAGACCAAGAACTAAGAACCGGGAACACTTTAAAGACATGAAGAGAAACACCTGGAACTAATGAAACATAATAACATGAGGGAAAATCACAGCTGGAAACAAATGGGAAACAATCAGGGAGCAGGAAATAGAAGACCAAATAAGGGCATGGAAACATATGGGAAAATGAGCAAAACACGGAATAGAGTCTGACATTACTCCCCCACATGGACCATAACAAGCCACAGGGAGGTCGGGGTGGCGCCCTTTAGCTGGTGCAGTACTGGGACACGGGGAATACCTCCAGGGCGGATCAGGCAGTCCAGGGTGCCTAAGGTGGCACAGGGAGCTAGGGGCGCCATGGCGGAGCCGCATTTCGGCACCCATTGTGAGAGGCAGACTATGACCATTGCGGGCAGCAGTTCAGGAGCCACGGCGGACAGTGACTCAGAAGGCACATGCGTGGATGGCCGGTCCGGCCACTACAGGTGGACCCATACCAGAGCGACCCAACCATAGCGAGAGCCCGGGTGGCTTGATTGATGTACTCCAGCGGGCTTGACTGAGGAACTTCTGTCGGTGTTTTGTTGACTTACCGCGGCCCTGGGCAGTTTGACATATCAAACGAGCGTGTCGGGGCTCTGACTTTGTACTGTCGGCATTAGAGTTGCGGCCATGGCGGGCTTGACTAGGAATACTGGCGTGCTTCATTCTGAACGGCCATCGGGCTGATAGAGCACGGCTGGCGGCTTGTCTGTCTGGTGCTCGGGGACGGGCTGGTTGGCTGGAGGTGGCAACAGTACACCTGGCCCGCATGACACCGGTAGATCCTTCCCTCCCAGCATAGTCCCCTTGGTGTCGTGAGTAGGATTTAGCATGTAGGGGGCGATGGTATTTGGCCCCGAGCTAGAACAGAGAATTGATGGTGGCGTCATCCAATGCCAACGCGAGCCCGCAGAATTCCCAGGCGTACTCAAAGAAGGGGAGACCTCTGCGGGCTAAGGCGGAGAAACGAGCGGCGATTTCCATGATCTCGGGGGGAAACAAACGGAAAACCAAAACACTTTTAAAAAAGGAAAACAAACACGGGGAGATGTCACCGCTTTAAGTCAAGTCACCTTTATTTATATATTGCTTTTAACAATACAGATTGTGTCATAGCAACTGTACAGCATTAATTAGGAAGATATTGTGTCAATAATGCAAAATGATAATTGTAAACACAAATTTTTCAGTTAAAGATAGTTCATTATTGAATTCAGTGATGTCAACATCCATCTCAGTTTAAATAATATCTTTGCAAGCATGTCAACGATATCGCTGGAAATGACGTGTCCCCAACTAAGCCATCAGAGGCGACAGCGGCAAGGAACCAAACTCCATCGTTGGCCGGAGAATGATACCAAACCCGCTGGAGAACCAGGCTCCGTCGGGGGGACCTACTGCTTCTCCTCTGACCCAGCGAACCCGCAGTACGGAAAAATCAATTAAAGACTTAATCAAACAGACGGTGAACACTATTAAAAGCAATTATTATATTATGCAATCAAACTTATAGCAAAATTTGTTAGTTCTGTATGTTGTTTCATGGTTGGCATCAGCTGAGGTCCTCTGAGGGCTTGCATCATCACTTCTCAGGTGTTCTGGATCCAGACTGAAACTTGTGTACATCCTAGTTAAACCAAAAAAACAGAGAAACAAATAGAGACATAATTTGCGTAGCTGCTTTTCCAACCAAGCAAAATTGATTTGTTTTACCCAAACTAAAGAATAATAATGATGTGCATTTGATTAGATATAACTGCCTTGACAATAAAGATTATGATATGCATTATTTGAATGCTTGACCAAAGAGATGTGTCTTTAATCTAGATTTAAACAAAGAGAGTGTGTCTGAACTCTGAACGTTATCAGGAAGGCTATTCCGGAGTTTGGGAGCCAAATGCGAAAAAAAAAGCTCTACCTCCTTTAGTGGAATTTGCTATCCTAGGTACTACCAAAAGTCCAGAGTTTTGCGACCTTAGGGAGCGTGATGGATTGTAGCGTGGTAGAAGACTAGTTAGGTACGCAGGAGCTAACCCATTAATGGCCTTATAGGCAAGTAATAATATTTTGTAACTGATACGGAACTTAATAGGTAGCCAGTGCAGAGACTGTAAAATTGGGGTAATTTGATCATATTTTCTTGACCTGGTAAGGTCTCTAGCTGCTGCATTTTGGACTACCCTTAGCTTGTTTATTGAAGATGCAAGACAACCAGCTAGCAGTGCATTACAAAAGTCCAGTCTAGAGGTCATGAATGCAAAGCAACTAGCTTTTCTGCATCAGAAACAGATAAAATATTTCATAACTTGGCAATGTTTCTAAGATGGAAGAATGCTCTTTTTGTAACATGGGAAATATGATTTTCAAAAGACAAGTTGCTATCTAATATAACACCCAGATTTTTGACTATAGAGGAAGTAACCGTACATACGTCTAGTTGCAAGTTGTAATCCAAGAGATTCTGTGTATTTTTTTTTGGGTCCAATAAGTAATATCTCTGTCTTATCCGAATTTCATAGGAGAAAATTATTGGTCATCCAATACATTTTAAATTTTTTACACACTCTGTTAGCTTAGATCATTTATAAGTTTCTTCTGGTCTTGTTGAGATATTTAGTTGAGTATCATCAGCATAACAGTGTAAACTAATCCTGTATTTTCTAATAATCTTACCAAGGGGCAACATGTATATCGAAAATATCAGAGGACCTAGGACAGATCCTTGTGGAAATCCATATTTTACTGGTGATAACTGAGAAGACTCCCCATTTAAATGAACAAAATTGTAGCGATCAGACAGGTAGGATCTAAACCACCAAAGCATGCCCTTGAATACCCGTATAGTTTTGTAATCGATCTATGAGTATGTCATGATCTATAGTATCGAATGCAGCACTAAGATCATGTAAAACTAGCAATGAGATGCAGCCTTGGTTTGACGCTAGAAGCAAGTCATTTGTAATTTTAACTTTAATTTTAAGTGCAGTTTCTGTGCTATGGTGGGAACTGAAATCTGACTGAAATTCTTCAAAGAGATAATTTTTTTTGCAGGAAGGAGCACAATTGAGCAGACACAACATCTTCTAAAATTTTAGACATAAAAGGAAGATTTGAGATGGGTTTGTAATTTGCCAGTTCACTAGGATCTGTTTGTTGTTTCTTAATAAGAGGCTTAATAACTGCCATCTTGAATGGTTTTGGGATGTGACCTAGAGATAATGATGAGTTAATAATATTGAGAAGCAGTTCTTCTGCTACAGGTAACAACTCTTTCATTAATTTAGTGGGTACAGGATCTAACAGTCATGTTGTTGGTTTAGATGCAGTGATCAGTTTATTTAGCTCTTCCTGTCCTATTGCTGTAAAGCACTGCAGTTTATCTTTTGGTGCGATGAATGAAGCTGAATTATTATATGCTGTAGAATCTACATTTGTTATTGTTTTTCTGATGTTATCTATTTTATCAGTGACGAAATTCATAAAGTCATTACTATTAAACTGTGGGGGAATATTTAGATCGGGTGGCGTCTGGTTATTTGTTAATCTAGCCACTGTGCTAAATAAAACCCTTGGATTGTTTTGGTTATTTTCTATGAGTTTGTGGATATGCTCGGCCTTGGCAGCTTTTAGAGCCTGTCTATAGTTTGACAGTGTTTTTCCACTTAATTCTAAAAACTTCCAAGTTAGTTCTTCTCCATTTGCGCTCAAGACTACGAGTTTTTTTTCTTGAGAGAATGGGTATTACTGTTGTACCATGGCGCAGTATGTTTTTCTCTAACCTTTTTGATGGGGGCAACAGCTTCTAATGCATTAGAAGATAGTGCCCATGTTGCTAGTTTTTTCGTCTAGTTCATGTGTACTTATTGGGACACAGAGCAGTTGAGATAAATCAGGCAGGTTATTTTTGAATCTGTCTTTGGTGGCTGGAACAATAGTTTTGCACGGACGATACTGCGGAGCCATATATTTAATATCAGTAATATGCAGCATGCACTATACAAGGAAATGGTCAGTAACATCATCGCTTTGAGGTACGATGTCTATATCAGTAAGATCAATTCCAGGCGATATAATTAAATCTAGCGTATGAAAAATGAGTGGACCTGGTGACATTTTGCTTGACTCCAAAAGAATTTATTAGGTCAGTAAACGCAAGTCCAAATGCATCATTTGTATTATCAACGTGAATATTAAAATCTCCGACAATTAACACTTTATCAACAGTAACCAATAGGTCTAAGAGGAAATCTGCAAATACTTTTAGGAAATCTGTATACGGCCCTAGTGGTCTATACACAGCCAGAGCAAGAGATACGATAGATTTCTTTTGCATATCTGACAGTGTAACATTAAGCATTAGTATTTTGAATGAGTTGAACCTGTATCCTGTCTTCTGAGTAACATGGAGAATATCACTATATATTGTTGCAAAACCTCTGCCATGACCAGTCTGACGGGGCTCATGCTTATAACAGTAACTTGGTGGAGTAGATCATTTGACCAATATAATCATTTGGTTTTAGCCAGGTTTCAGTCAAGCAGTGTACATCAAAACGATTATCTGTGATCTTTTCATTTACAATAACTGCTTTGGGTGAGAGTGATCTAATGTTTAGGAGCCCAAACTTTAAAAATGTTTTTGTTCATTTATTTTAAATTTTTCTGGTTTAATCATGATCAGATTTTTTCTAGATCCTGCATTAAATTTATATTTTGACCTCACTATTCGGGGAACAGACACAGTCTTTATAGATTGTACAGCGCAAGTACTTCTATCATTTAAGCGGGTAGAACAAAAGTCATCAGGGCAGTTATTTGAGATTTGACTTACTAGTCACATGGAGCGCAGCGTCCTGGAGATGTTGTCCGACATGAGCTCCGCTCCAACTCTGCTGGGATGCAGACCATCAGCGCGAAAAAGCCTAGGACGCTCCCAGAAAAGATTCCAGTTATTAACAAAGAGCAGTTTCTTTTCTTTACACCATGACAATAACCATTAGTTTAAAGCAAAACGTCTACTGAAATTTTTGTGTCCTCGTCGATACGTGGGAAGCGTTCCTGGCACGATGATCGTCGTCGCGGGCGATGGGCGGCGCACCGTCTCGATCAGGCTCCTGAAGTCCCTCTTCAGCGTCTCCGTCTGCCGCAGCTTGGTGTCGTTAGCCCCCGCGTGAAGCACGACCGCTCCGGGGCTCTCGTCACCCTTCAGGATCGCGGGTATCTGCGCAGAAACAGCGAGAACACGAGCACCAGGGAAACAGTGAGTGTGCACCTTACCTTCAGCTAACGTAGCACAGACGTGCCGGATGATGGAGTCTCCGATGATCACAGCGTCGCGTTCCGTCTCGCGGAGGGGACCGAAGCGGTTCCGGGTGGAGATCTCGAAGACCGGAGGCAGCGGAGGCGGAGAGGTCGTCGCCCGGGACCCAGGCTGGCGCAGGACTGGGACACGGGGAATACCTCCAGGGCGGATCAGGCAGTCCCCAGGGTGCCTAAGGTGGCAGCAGGGAGCTAGGGCGCCGGCGGAGCATGCAGTTCGGGTGACCATGGTGGAGGCAGGCATACTAGAAGCCATGGCGGAGCATGCCATCAGGAGGCCATGGCGGACAGGGAACTCAGAAGGCCATGGCTGGATGGCTCAGCCCGGCCACTACAGGTGGACCCATACCGAGAGAGACCCATACCATAGAGAGAGCCACGGCGGGTGGGCTTGATTGAGGTACCGCCAGCAGGCTTGACTGAGGAACTGCTGACGAGCTTAGGAATGCCGCGGCCGGCGGTTTTGACATCGGAACGGCTGGCGGGCTTGACTTTGGAACGGCCGGCATGAGAGCTGCGGCCGGCGGGCTTGACTGAGGAATAGGACTGGCGGTGATTTCGTTCAATGACGTCCCGGCGGGCTGGAGAGTGCCGCGGCCGGCGGGCTTGTCTGCTGAGCGGCTGGCGGGCTGGTTCTGGCTCGGGCCCGGACACTCCCCAGGCACCGGTAGATCCCTTCCCTCCAGCATAGTCCCTTGGTGTCTGGGAGGTTCATGGGGCGATGGTAGTAGGCCCCGAGCCAGAACAGAGAATTGATGGTGGCGTCATCCAATGCCGTCACCAGCCCGGCCCCCAAACAGGGCCACCCCCGCTGATGTTCCCAGGGGTACTCCAAAAAGGGGAGATCTCGGCGGGCTAAGGCGGAGAAAGAAGCGGCGATTTGCCGATGATCTGCGTGGGAAAAAACAAACAGAAAAACAAAACACTTTTAAAAACGAAAAATCAACAACGGGGAGAGGGGTGAACCGCTTACTGTTCTTCTGGTCCGGTATCTCTAACAGTCTACAGGATACATCAATAAACGTATTTTAATTATAACCAGGTACCCAGGAAACCCCTTAGCAATGAGGGAGACAGAAACATACATTCCCATACCGGACCAAAACTAAAAACCGGTAACACTTTATCACAAGACTGACTAGAAACACCTGGATCTAATGAACATAATAACATGATGGAAATCCAGCTGGAAACAAATGGGAAACAAGCAGGGGAGCATGGAAAAAGGACTACCAATAAGGGCATGGACCACATGAGGAAACCTAGCAAAACACGGAACCGATCTGACTTACTTCCCCCCACGCCATAAAAATTCCAACCAGGGAGGTGGGGTGCTTCGCCCAGGAGGCTGGCGCAAAGGAATGGGACACGACGGGAATACCTCCAGGCGGATCAGGCGGTCCGGGTGGCCTGAGGTCGTCACAGGGATCTCGGGGCAAATGCCATGGTGGAGCCAGGCAGACTAGGGAAGCCATGCGATCAGAGAAGCAGTTCAGGAGGCCATGGCGGACAGGGAACTCAGAAGGCCATGGCTGGATGGCTCGGCCCGGCCACTACAGGTGGACCCATACCGAGAGAGACCCATACCATAGAGAGAGCCACGGCGGGCGGGCTTGATTGAGGTACCGCCGGTGGGCTTGACTGAGGAACTGCTGACGGGCTTGGGAATGCCACGGCCGGCGGGCTTGACATCGGAACGGCTGCGGGCCTTGACTTTGTGACCGGCGAGGCATGCGAGCTGGAAAGGGAAGAGCGAGATACGCGTCCGGCGGGCATGACTGAGGAATGCTGGCGGGCCTTCGTTTCTGAACGGCCGGCCTAGCCGGCTGGAGAGAGTCGCGCCGTCAGGCTTTCGGCTGTGGCGCCCCGCGGCGTGGTTCTGGCTTGAGCACCGTGAAACCTCCCCAGACACGGTATATCCTTCCCTCCAGCATAGTCCCTTGGTGTCTGGGAGGTTCATGGGGCGATGTAGTAGGCCCCGAGCCAGAACTAGATTGCTTTGGCGTCATCCACTCCGTCACCGGCAATGCGGCGAGCCTAATCCCAGGCGTACTCCAAATAAGGGGAGATCTCGGCGGGCAAAGGCGGAAAACAAGCGGCGATTTCCATGATCTCAGGGGAAAACAAACGGAAAACCAAAACACTTTTAAAAACGGAAAACAAACACGGGGAGAGGGGGCACCGCTTACTGTTCTTGGTCCGGTATTCTTTAACGGTGCTACCAGGAGTACATCAATAACGTGATTTTAATTATAACCAGGGAACCAGGAAAACACACGTAGCAGAGGAGGGAGACATAAACAGACATTCACAATACCCGACCATGAACTAAAAACCGGTAACCCTTTAAATACACAAGACATGACGAGAAACACCTGGAAATAATGAAATGTAATAAACCGAGGTAAAACCAGCTGGGGGGGGGGAAAACAATGGGAAACAATCAGGGAGCAGGAACAGGAAAACCAAATAAGGGCATGGAAACACATGGAAAAAACAGGACATGGAACACGAGGGGAGCAAAACACAGAACAGAGTATGACACTAACCTTGTGAAACATAAAAATCTGAAATCCTCTTTTCATGACACCTTTAAGTTCAAGGCGTCAGCCAAAAACAATTAATCTAATCACCATACATGCAAAAGTTAACTTTAAGAATGAACAAAGTGCTATTGATGAATTTAAATGTAGTTGTTTTAAAAAAAACAGCGCAAACTGAAGGAAGAATTGCAATAAATTGTATTGTTTGTCTCCTTAATGTTTTATGTCTTGACATAAGACAAAAGTACCAAAATGTATGTATATAATTTGTACATTAACAACAACTTGGGACAAATATTGTATAATTTAATAGGGAACTACATGAGTAGTGCTCTGTGGTGTGGGAGAATGTCCGAGCTCAAGCAACATTACGGTGTTATTTTCTTCTTCTTCTACTACTACTTCTGTTTCTTTTTAAGAAGCTTCTTTTCATAAACATTTTGCTTGAAAGTGTGGTGCTGTCTCTCACTTATTTTGAAATGTTGTATTCGGTAACACTTTCTAATAACTTTCATTAATAAATAATTATCAAATATTATATCATGCTTAACAGATCATTAGTTAATATATATTCACATAGCTAGAAATATGAGATAATGTGCTTGTTAACGTTCACTAATAAACTTAATATGCATTACCTAATTATTAACAGATCATTATTTCATGTAAATTAAAATGCTTACAAATGTCATTAAACTTTCAATTTATGTGATCATGCACATCTTGAAAATCTACAAACGATTTGCACAGATGTTATACAATGATTAAAAGCTTAATCATAATCATAATAACATATATCAGCTTCAGAATCATAGTGTATGCTTAGCAATGTCATTATCTTTCATCATACACTCACACACTTTTTAAAAATCTACCAATGAGTTTAACAGAACTTATACAATTATTAAAAGCTTTGTGTTTAATGTACTTTGACTGTACCATCTAATCATTGACATTCAGTTCACACATTCCTAACTGCTATTTTTATATTATCTCAAACATTGTGTGAGAAAAATAGCTATTACATTGTAAAGCACTTAACAAACTATAATCTTAACATATATATATCATAAATTCATAATTTGCCTATAAAAGGTCTGACTGTTAGTCTTCATGTTGTTTGTGTACTATTTATACATCTTAACAAATAATTTATTATTTATTTGTTCATGTTTTTGCAGTACCCGATCTGGTGGAAATTATTCATCATTTGTAAATGTTTATAAGCGATTACTAATCATTTAGTATCTTTATGGTCATTGGACTTTTAGCTAATGTAACAACGTTTGTGTAAAGGGTGGTTAGCTTAATGCTTGGTAAAGATATAACACACATTGTAATTTAGTTTTAATTTTTTTGCCTCAACACTTATTGTTACGGGGTGAACGAAATGAGAGACATGCGGATCCATCTGCAAGGCTTTATTAAAAGAGACGTGGTCAAAAACAGGCATATGTCAGACAATGGCAAACAGGTATATCGAAGGCAAGGCAAGAGATAAATCCAGATAGAAGGCAAAGGTCCAGGCAGGGGCAAACATTATCCGAACAGGGCAAGACGAGAGGGGTAATCCAAGACAGGCAATATACTTCAGGGCAGGCAGAGATCATTACAGAACGAGATACCCAGGCTAGAATCAGACATGGAATACTAATGCAATAAATAGTTTTAAACTAGACTTTGACTTAGAAAACTCGGAATGGCTCCGTAATGTAGCTATCACTTGGAGAGCAATAAACGCTAGACAATACTCTGCAGTTTGAGAAGGATCTGAGTGGGTGTAATATTTGAGTATTTGTGTGTGTTTGTGTGTGTGTGTGGTGACTGCTGAGGTGAGTCCATCAGTGCAATGTACCAGGAAGTGTGTCGCAGGTTGACGTGTACCAGTCTGTGTGTGTCAAAATCAATATAATGAAAGGGCGACCTCTAGTGGCAATCGGGTGGAAAGCCATGGACCGGATTCGTGACACTTATATTAGTATACTACTATATATCATTAAACAGGATATTTATGGAATAATACATCAACAGCAGAAAACAAATCCATTTTTCAAGAAAATTATTGTTTATTTATCAAAACAATGTAATATAAACATTGAAGCATGTTCCCTTATAGTAATCAAATTTACCCCTGTACAGTTTTGACCCCTTAACCAACCCTTAAACCTACCCATACCACCAAACCTGTCCCTAACCTTACCCGTATCACACCTCAGTAGCAGCAAATACGTTGTGCATAAACAAAAGCTTTTAATCATTGTATAACATATGTTAAAGTCATTTGTAGATTTTTTTTAAGTGCCTGATCATATGAATTGAAAGTTTGACGACATTTGTAAGCATTTTAATTTACATAAAAAAATGATCTGTTAATAACCTAATAATCATTAGGTAATGTTTAATAAGTTTACTTGTAAACATTAACAAGTACATTATCTCATGTTTCTAGCTATGTGAATTTATATCAACTAATGATATGTTAAGCATTATATAATGTTTGTTAATGATTTTTTAATGAAAGTTATTATAAAGTGTTTCATTCATTCAGTTTACACACATGCACTTCACACACTCACTATTGCCTAGTGATTTTAAAGGGTTATGTACAATATCATGCAGTGATTATTATTAAAATTAAAATTTAGCCAAAAACAAAACAAAAACTGAAAATCAATTTTAATAATCAAATAATCAATCAAATTTTAAAATTAACAATTAAAAACGTATGTAGAAACATTACATAAGGTAGTTTTGTTAGCTTTTTAATCACATTGTTTCTACTCCAATTTGTTGAAATAAACATTTAAACAATGACTTTAAAAACTTGTTTTCATGACAAATTTATTCAAACATACATTAAATAAGACATAAGTCTAGTTGACAAAGTTTATGTGCACTGACTGGGAGATATCATGTGACATTGTTTACACTCTCTTTTACTGACGTCTTTACGCGGTTAAAACACTAATTGAGTGATTACATGAGACATGTTTGTACTGTTTTATTCAACATACCTTCTGGTGTTCATTCATGTTTATTTGGTGCTATAACTAGTAGTGAAGAGGAATAAATTATCAGCTCACGTGCAGCTTGAACTGACATGGCTACAGGAATCTGTTATGCCACATTAAAGAACGTCAAAATCACATTTTGTTTGTATTTCGTGATAATGACAGGATTTGAAAGCTATGACTTTTCATATTAAAAGTAACAAAGCACAAAGCTTATTACGATTATTCGATGGCATGTGCACTACAATTTTTAGTGAACTTTCCACATCAACAGATTGGAGTTTATAATATTCAAATCCGTTAAAGGATTTTTAGGCTGCATTAATTAGGACAACCGGAACCGGGAACACTTCCCATAACACCCGATGTACTTGCTACATCGTTAGAAGAATGGCATCTACGCTAATATTAGTCTGTTTTTTTCTTATTCCGAGGTCACCGTAGCCGCCAGATCCAGTCTGTATCCAGATCAGATGGTCACTGCAGTCACCCGGACCAGTACGTATCCAGCCCAGATGGTGGATCAGCACCTAGAGAGGACCTCTATAGCCCTGAATGTCAGTGGAGATCAGGACAACTAGATGAGCCCCAGAGACAGATCCCCAGTGAGGACCTTGTCTCCTAGACAGCCACAAGAACCAGGCCATCGCCTCGGGGAACATGGCAGCGTGCACCACTACCTCGGGAAGATCTGCAGCATCAGCCGCCACCTCTGGAGACCGCACAGTGGCCGCCACAGTTTCTAAAGTTTCAGTAGTGGTGTAATGCAGCCAGATACACCATAAAGCAACCCCCCATATGGGAAGTGCTGCAGACTGGGGAATGAGTTCATGAATAGAAGGGTTTGAGAGTGCTGGTTTAGGGATGCCAGCTGCACGTGCCGACACCAGCAGTGGGTCCTCCACACTGGAAGCCAGTCTGGGATACTGAAGAACAGACCTTGATAATCTGGGTGCAACAGACAGGAAGTGACAGGACTCGAAGGGAACAGACGTGATGTGACGTGACTCATGAAGAGCAGCTGTGACTTGACTTGACTCATGACGATCAGCGTGACCTGGGACTTGATCAAGATATCAGCAGTTTACTGACTTGACTCATGAGATCACTTTGCCTTTACTTTACTCATGAAGCTCAACTGTGCTTTACTTGACTCATGAAGATCACTGTTCCTGACTAAGACTCCATGAAGATCAACTGTGACTTGACTTGATTCAGGATTGGCAGCTGTGACATAACGGGGCGCTGTTGTGTCCACCATTTTGCGATCAGGCTCCTCTGTCACCGCCATTTTGTGAGCATGCTCAAGTGTGGCCGCCATTGCACGAGTGAGTGCGGGGTCGCGTTCCTCCGCGACACCCACAGTGAACGCTGAACCAACAGACAACAGATCATAATCCATAAAATCACTTAGAGAAGAACGGGGACCCTCACGAATTAATCGTGTCTTTAATGGTTCATTGATACCCTCACAAAAAAAGTCTAACAGTACACTGTCCGGCAGATCTGAATAATGAGCGATGGCTAAATACTCTTGAATATAGCCTTCTAGTGATCGTGTGCCCTGTCTAAAGGCTAACAATATTCTTGCCGTATCCATACCTGGCCAATGTCCATCCGAGAAGCCGCTGGATCCTTGTGTGGCTGAGTATTCTGTAAACCGGGGAAAATGAGATGTGCCGTCCATCGGCCGGTTTTATTAGACGAGATGTGGTCATAACAGGCATCGGGTCACAATGGCAAACGGTAATATGAGGGCAGACAAAAGAGTAGTCGCGTAAATGTGCGTGTCTATCTCCGGAGAAACGTAGATCCTGACTCGAGGCAAACGGGGATAATCCAATAACATGAGCTAGAGTCCAGGCGAGGTGCAAACACAGTCTGAAACGGCAAGGCAAAGGGTAATTCCAAAACAGGCTATAAACTTCAGGGTAGGCAGAGATCAGACAAAACGAGATAACAGGCAATGATAAAGACATGGGTAAACAAACTAAGAACAAGGCTATACTAGATTAAGAAACTTGGAATTTCTCAGTAAAGTAGCTATCGCTATGAGATATGCGTTAAACAATACTCGCTTTGAATGTGTGTGAGCCGATTATATAGTGTGGTGTATTGGTAGCCAGCTTGTGTTATTGTTTCAGGTTAGCTTGTGATTAGTGAATTGGCATGGGCAATAGTTCCAGGTTACTGTGTAACATCTGTGTAGTGGATGATAGTCCATAAAAGTGGTACCGTCTGTGGTGAGTGAACTGCAAGTTTTATAGACCCGGGGTATTCGTTGCATTATTATCCTTAACTGATTTGCATAAGTGATCACTCCAATTGTATTCTTTAAGTCCCTCACTGAGAAGCAGCACTGCCTTCTGGTGTTCTATGGGTCGAATATGTAAAGCTATTTATCCTATTTCACTTTGGATTTTATTTCAAATATCTTTGACTAAAACTTGAAGATGATCAGATATATCCCTGACATATCATTTATAAATAATCCTCCTACTATTTTCCCATCAATTTCGTTTGTATATATATTGTCTATTAATGAAGCAGTATTGTAATGTGGCTGACAAGACGTGCGACGTGCGATGCCCTATGAAAGCTTTTTATTAGGAGAATACAGAGACGTGGTATAACAGGCTGGGTCGAACAATGGCAAACAGGTATTTGGCGGAATAGTACAAGAATAGTCCTAGGGCTAGCGTATGTTGACGATCGGCAGACAGAATCACAGGGCGAGACTAGAGGGATAAATCCATGGAGACGCAAAGATCAGCACCGAGAAAACTGACAAGGCAAGGCAAAACAAGGAAACATGGGAAGGATAACAGGAACTAGGAAAACTAACAGGCTAAGTAGTGTAGCTATCAAACTGATAAGTGCTAAACAATACTCGGCAGAGGGAAGGGATCAGAGTGAGGGTTAAATAGTGAGGGTGTGATATGAAACAGCTGGGTGCAATCGTTGTTGTGTGCAATTAGTGAACCAGCTGTGTGGAATCAGTGCTGTGTGATTGGATATGTAGTCCGGGATGATTTGCAACAGTGTGGTGCGAGAGTCAATGAAAATGGGAAGGGTGACCTCTGATGGTAAGCAGACGGAAGTTCATTGACCGGATTCGTGACAGAGCCCCCCCCAAGGAGCGGCTTCCAAACTGCAAGAGACCTTTTAATGATTATTCCGGAGGGGCGTTGGAGTGTAGGCCCGGGAACCAGGGTGAGGGATGGAGGGTCCCCTGGAAGTGGAAGCCCGGGCACTGAGGCAGACCGGTGGAGCCGAAGAGCCGGGCGGAGCCTGCAGCACGGTGGAGCTGAAGACCTCCACGCAGAAGCGACGTGACCGAAGACTCCCACCTGGCTTAGCGAAGACCACACGGCAGAGCAGAAGCCACCACGGCTGAGCAGAAGCAGGGGCAAGCAGGCCCATAACCACCATGCGGAGCAGAGGAACCCCCAGGCAGACCGTAGACACCACTGCGGAGTCAGAAGACCACCAGACCAGACCGTAGACCACCACTCGGAGCAGACCCCCACGGCGTATCTGAGGGCACCATGGGGGGCGGGGGAGCAAGGACAAACCAAAGCCAGACAAACCTCCACGGTGGAGCAGAGGGAACAGGAAATCCCCCCCGGTGAACCCCACCGTTCAGGAGACCATGGCGGAGACTGTAATAAAAAGAGAGCAGAGACAGACAACACAGAAAGAACATTGGGGTTGATAGATGGCTGGGTGTTCGGAGGCCACCTCCTTGGCTGTTCCTGACATGTACAAAAGTTTCACAACCACCTCCATGGGCAGACACAAAGGACAAGGATTCAAAGACGGCCTCCTTAGCCATGACAGGACGGGACGAGAGTTCACAGACAGCCTCCATAGCTGTGACAGACGAGAAGGAGTTCATAAACGTCCGTCTGAATCATCTGTGACAGTATGAGCAGGGAGTTGCAAACGGGGCCTCTATAGTCGGTTACGACGGAGAGCTAGGGGGTCTAGGGAAGTATCGCGTGACGGCCTCTATAACTGTCGACAGGACGAGCAGGGAGTTTGCCAAACGGCGCTCTATAGGCTGTGACCGGATAGACAAGAGTTCATAGGCGGGCCTCCTTGCCGGAACCGGGACATGCAGAAAGTATCAGAGATGGCCTGCTTGGGCCGGGACAGACTGCATGACGTTTCATAGACGGGCTCCTTACCGGAACAGGCCAGGCGAGAGAGTGTGTAACTGCCTGCTGGCCGGACAGACGGCAAGATCATAGACGCCTCCTTGACGGGGTCGTAACCGTACAGGCAGAGTAGTTCGTATATTGGCCCTCTTGGCCGACAGGACAGGCAGAGTTTCATAGACCGCCTCCTTGGCCTACAGGGACAGGCAGGAAGTTAGTAGAGGGCCTCGCTTGCCTTGGCAGGAGGGGGGTGGGAGCGGAAGAGGACGAGGGTGGAACGAACATGCAGATCTTTCGATCTGGTTACACCCAACCACCACGCAAGGAAATTGAGGCAAGTGTCGCCATCTCGGGAGGTTCTGGAGCCTGCGCCGCCACCTCTGAAGAGACTACACTGGACACCATGGCCTCTGGGAGCAGTGGACACCGCTACCTCGGGAGATTCTGCAGCGTAAGCCGCCACCTCTGGAAATGTTGTAGCCGGTGCTGCTGCCTCTAACAAATCGGCGGTGGAGTACGCGGCCCAGATACACCATAAAGCAACCCCCCATATAGGAAGTGCTGCAGACAGGGGAATGAGTTCAGGAACAGGAGGGCTAAAGTGAAGTTACAGCTGATCTTCTTCCTGAGTCAAGTCTGTCCATTGGGAATCTTCCTGAGTCGAGTCTGTCCCTAGTTGATCGTCCTGAAGTCAAATCCGTGAGTCACAGTTATTCTCATTGATCCTGGTCAAGTCAACTCGTAGCTGATATTCATGAATCTAGTCAAGTCACAACTGATCGTCATTAGTCAAGTCAAGTCACAGTTGATCTTCCTGAGTCAAGTCTAGTCGCAGTTGATCGTCATGAGTCAAGTCAAGTCACAACTGATTTTCATGAGTCCAGTCAAGTCTCAGCTGATCTGCCAGAGCCTCATCATGTCTCAGCTGTTCGTCCAGAGTCACGTCACGTCACAGCTGACCTTCTAGAGTCTCGCCATGTCTCAGCTATTCATCCAGAGTCACATCACGTCTCAGCTATTCATCCAGATTCCCATCGCATCACAGCTGATCATCCAGTCCTGGTCACGTCCTGTCTGCGCTGCACCCAGCATTGTCGGGGTCGGTCCTCGTATCCCAGTGTGGTGTCCAGTGTGAGGGATGCGCAGCTGGTATCCCCAAACCCACTCACTTTAATCTTCTCCCTTTTTGATTCTGTTCTCCATTCGATGAGCTTCGCTAGCCCTAGGTTTATTCTTGTGTCTTGCCCGCCATAAACCTGTTTGCCCTTGTTCGACCCTGCCTGTGTTTCTGACCTCTCTGCTTAATAAAGCTTGCACATGGATCCGCATGTCTCACGTCTCGTCGGCTTCGTAACAAGTATATTTTGTTATTCTACTAGGTTTTGTAATCAATACTTGCAGTTGGAGTTGAAAATGATGTGTCAAGTTGGACATTTTCTGCTGCCCATAGTGAAAAAAATGTAAAATACACATGTGTATTAAAATAAAATTGGATGGAAAACATGTATTTTGGCTGGAATTAAATAACAAGTACTTTGGGTGTCTTGTTCATCATATTTATTTTCATAAAAGCAACAGAACTTAACTTCATTCAGTTTATTAAAAACAAAGTGCATGAGTGTGAATCACACAATTTCTGCCTTTGATCCCTTAGGTGGTGATCTGCTACGAGAAGTGAAAACTGGCCATTTGGCTTGCATTTATTTCACTCTCTCACTGCAGCCATCTTGTAGAAAGTGCCCCCCTTTGATACATTGACCCTGCCAGTCACCCCTGTCCATGGGCATAAAATTAATCTAACAGTTGGGGGGACAATACATTTATCAAGAGCAATTTTTGAAGGGGACACAAAGATGTTTTGCCTTAATTAAGGCCAAATTGCCTTAATATGGGGACTTGTTGTACTTAGCATTTTGGTGCTGCAGGGGGACGGGGGGACACTGGGGGAAAAAATTATCTATGTCCTGGATCCCACTTTTTCTTAGTGTTCTTTTCTCTGTCATTTTATCTGGCCAAAAACACAAAGTGATAGTTGTTTAAATATGAATTAGGTTCATGGTTATATTATAATTATTAAATTATCTTGCATCCTCCACATAGTATTTTAGGTTTCCCGATCGTCCAATCACTGCAGTTTCAGAGGATGCTAAAGATCCAGAAGCCTTAACCCCTAATCATTTGCTTCAGATGAAAGGAGTTCCTATTTTGCCTCCTGGGATTTTTCAGAAGGACGACATCTAAGAAGAAGATGGAAACAAGTACAGTTCATTTGCGACCTTTTCTGGAAACAAAGAATTAGACATAACCCTGCTTCCACGCTAACTGTGGGCCCCGAACTCAAGTGAGCAGAACTCCTCCAGAAAACCAACACACCAAACAAAACCTTAAACTGTGACGAAGTTTTCTCCACCTTAACGAAAAAACTCTCACCACCAGACGCTCTTGCCTTTAGGGCAATCACATCCTTCGTATGACGGCCACCTCTCCCAGGGAAGCAGGCAGCACCGACTTATCCTCTACAGCAAAGGATATGTACGCAGAGTTAAACTTTTGGCCATTTTTTTTTTTTTTTACTTTTGTTAAAAATCATGGCTCCTTTTTTTGAATGAATTATTAGAATTGTCACAAGTTGTCAAATAGGAGCCAGAATGTTGGAGCTATTTCTTTTTCTATTTTCATATTTTTGAATGAATGGACTGATTTACTAATTTGAATATAATTAAGTTTATGTTTGATAATTATTATTTGTGTATTATTAGTGTTTGAGTATTTGCATTGAATGTTATGAATGTTTTAATCGAGACTCTTATTATATTGCTGCAATTAAGTATTTAGTGCAGGTGAGGAAGTAGGTGGGGCTAGTAGGGGGAAGTGGATACGATTTTCAGACCATGTATTCATGTTGTGGTATGTGCCAGTATTTAGCGGTGAAGCTATGGTTCAACTGTTTATTTTATGGATTGTTGTTCTGTGAAAATAAATGACTAAGAAGCTATGTTACAGACTCACGCGTCAATTGTTCGCCCCTACCTGGATAGTGGCTTATTACAAATTTGCCGCTACATCTGGGACAGAGTCTCTTACTTAGATATTCAACTGCAGCAAGCCCACTGATCTGCCATTTAATGTCATATTGAGCAAAACTTAACACAACAGTAAATCTATAATATTAGCCTAATATCAGTTCACACATAGGCTTATTGCCGTGTTAGTTGTAGTGGGTGACTTACTATCGAACAAGCTATGGTATTAAACAAGCTACCAAAACTAATGTTCCCCTTCAAGGGAACTCGCAACTCGTCCTCTAGTGGACACTATGGGAAATGCCATCAGCATGACTGGTATCTGAAGCATTTGTGAAAACACTTCCAAATCCATTGGACCACGCAGCCCGAAACTTCATTAGCGGAGTGCTCGGAAGTATAAAAGGCCGCCTGTAATGCACATCATCAACTTTTTTTGTCTTCAGGAGCTGTCTGTTTGTTCGTGTGAATCACTATAGAGAGTATGTCGTCGAACGAGCATTTTAGAAAATGTGTGCCACTATGTCTGAGATTTCTGACAGCTGAGGACACACATGACCTTTGCGGTTGTGTCTCGGTGAGGAGCATGCACATTCAGTGCTAGAGGGCACTGAATGCACTCATTGTGATAAATTTCAGATTAAGAAGCTCCGCTCTCGCTTGACCCTACTCTCGAGGGATGTGGGACAGGCATCTGCGTCTCAGCTCCCGTTGCTGCCAAGACATGGTGGAAACTCAGGTCATGGGGCTCACAAGTTGAGCTCGCGGAGAAGCTCGAGATGGTACTGGATATCTCTACATCTCTGACCGCAAGCTTGAGTGATCAGCAGAATCTGGATATTCTTTCGGTCGAGTCATCTGATCCTGCAGATAGCACTTTCCTGGCATAATCCACTCAACAGAAACCTCCTCGCAGCAGACTGGACGAGCGCTGATTGTCCAGCCATAATCGTCCTTCACCCAAGAGCCTTCCCTTTCTCCAAAATCTCCATGCTGAGCTTCAGAGATCATGGGCAAAAACATTCAGCTCAGCTGCATCTTTTCCAACATGCAGATTATGATAGTGTGGAGGGATTTGATGAGCGTGGATATGTGAAGATGCCCTCTGTGGAAGAGACGCCTGCAGGTTATCTCTCCTAGGGCGAGTCATCTTCGTTAAAGGCTCCTGTCCTGCCAATCAGGCCACTTCAAACCACCTCGCATCTGAATGGCAGGGCGTATGTGGCAGTGGGTCACTCTGTGGGGGCTTTGCACACTATGGCAGCTTATCCTGTTTAAGGATCTGGATGAAGGTAAGGGTTTGCCTCCTGAGGCGGTTGAAGAGCTGCGCCGCAGTATGGATTTAGCTCGCTGTGCCACTAAGCAAACTGCTGCTGTTATAGGGCGAGCAATGGAGAGACATCTGTGGTTAAACTTAGCGGACACTGGGAAGAAGGAGAAGGACTTTCTACTTGATGCTCTGATTTCACCTTCGGGGCTTTTCGGCACATCTATTGAGGCAGTGGTTGAGAAGTTTAGGGAAGCGAGGGCGCAGTCAGCGGCTTTCAGGAGATACATTCCCCACCTGACCAGATCTTCTCCTAAAGCCTCTGAGGGGGCAGGCTCATCACGATCTGAGGATCGGAGACAGGACCAGAAAATTAGTGTTGCCACTCGTGCTCCTTCCCCTTCCTGGAGTTGAGCAGAGAGGAAGCGTGACGCTAAGAAGAGAAGAGGAGACCTTAGAGAGGTGACTGATAGGAAGCCTCTCCTTGATATCCCTCCTTAGGTAAAGGGGGAAAGTAGGCAGTGGACCAAATCACTGTAAGGCAAGGGAGGGGATATTGAAAATGTTTGTAAACTTAAAATTATTTTTTTTGTCCCATTTGCGTTTGTATTATTTTACTACTTAACACAATTATTTTAAGTATATATCATTATATTATTTACAATACACAGCGTGGTTTTTAATGATATTAATTATGGGGGGGGGCTATCCTGCCACTCAGTGTGAAATGGACTACACCAAATTTTCCACCGGAGTTCAAGAAGTGAAAGAGAAGAGAGCAGGCAAATGATAACAAGAAAATGAGATTTCATCAGAAAGCGACAGTCGTTGTTATAGCACGTCTAGGATGGACATTACAAGGCCCAGCACAGGAACTAACCAGCAGACTTTCCCCACAGCAATGTCTTTTCACCAGCTTACAGCACAGTAAATACCTTTATGCAAATGTGGATAAACTGTGGAAAATGGACATTCTTCGATATTGGAACGAGAAGTTATTGACAAGGTCAAGGCAAGACCAAGAATCCATCCAAATTCTCCAAGACAAAACCGTGAAAGTGTATGTTAACAGAATCCAGTGCTATGCTACCCCTCATCTACATGCCAAAGGTATGCCATGTCTACATGCACCCAAAGAAGCTGTTCTAGCACAATTAAGGGAATAGAGAATTGTCTAAATAAGAATTCTGACCAAGCGGCAGTCTATCGAGAGGAGATTGTCAGGTTACAGCAAGCAGGCTACAACTCCTTCCTGAACAGGTGGACTGTTCCAAAGATAGCTGGTACATTCCACATCATCTGGTGGAGCACAATAGAAAGAAAAGTGTTGTCTTCAACTGCTCGTTTGCTTACCAAAGCTACAACCTGAACAAGGACTTGCTCCCAGGTCCATCTCTTAGTCCTTCTCTTCGGGCAGTTCTCCTGTGTTTCCGAGAACATTCCATCACCATTTGTAGTGGCATTCATGGGATGCTCCACCAAGTACGTCTTTTACCTGAAGACAAACATTTGGAGAGATCTTCAGAGAGACAGGGCACCAGATGTGTACGAATGGAAAGTTCTACCCTTTGGAACAACTTGTAGCCCTTGCTGTGCAACATTTGCTCTACAGAAGCACGTTCTGGATAACAGTGAGTCTGAAGACACACGGTTCTCAGTAGAGAAAACTTTTTACATTGACAACTGCCTTCAGAGCTTCACCTCAAGTGAACCAGCTAAATGTTTTCTCGACAAACTCCGCAGCCTCTTAAGTTCAGGAAGATTTGACTTAACACAGTGGGCGAGCAATGATTTATCTGTCATCAGCCACCTACCAGCTGATGCTCGATCTCAAAGTAATGTCCAGTGGCTCAGCGAAGGTCATCAAGATGCACAGGAGTCAACTCTTGGGCTACACTGGCATTGCTCATCAGACACCATCTCCTATAAGCAGTGTCAGAAAGACCACCCATTTCCAACTATGCGGAGCATAAACAATATCCTCGCTAGCCAAGTTGACCCCATTGTGCCATTCACAACACGGGCTAAAGTAATTGTACAGAGGTTATGGGACAAGAAAAGAGAGTGAGATAATCCCCAACTGTCTTAGGAACTGTTGAACTTGTGGAAAGCTTGGGAGATTGAGCTGGGTGATCTACAGCACATTGCATGGCCGAGGTGTTACTGCAGCAAAGAACTGGATCACCATACTTGCACCAGGCAGATCCACATTCTCTGTGATACTTCAGAGCAAGCCTACGATCCTGTGGCCTACTTACAAACTGAAAATGCTGAAGGTAGAGTGGAAGTAGCCTTTGTAGCCACTACATCTCAGGTAGCCCCGAAAAATAGTGAACCATTCCACGGTTGGAGTTATGTGCAGCATTCACAGGTACACAACTCGCAAAAGCATCCACAGTGTCACTCTGTGGTCTGACTCCACATCTGTTCTTACCTGGCTGATATCACACTCCTGTTGTTTTAAAGTGTTCATAGGCACCATAGTGGCAGAAATCCAGGAGCTCACAGAGTCTGGCAAGTGGGGGTGTGTGCCAGTTCTGTAAGTACCAGTACTCAGAATCCCACAGATGACATCAGCAAGGGAAAATCTCTCTGTGACATAAGCCAGGAAAGCAGATGGAACAAAGGGCCTACATTTATCAGACAAACAACTGACCACTGGCCAGAGATGCCGCCGTTAACACATGTTAGCCTAGATGCTGAACTGTGAAAGACAAACTTCTGTTGTCAATCAGTCTTCTCCCCACCCATTCCCGATCCACAGCAATATGATACCCTTCTAGAGCAACTGAAGGCTTACATCCAGAATGTCAATAGGGCAACCACTGATATGTCAACAGCAGACGGCTACAAAAAGGCAGAACTCACAATCATTCGTCAAAGCCAAAGTGAATCATTTCCAAAGGAGCTGTCCTGTCCAAGCAGGTAAACCCTTGCCAAGCAATAGTAGCTTGCTGAACTTAGCTCCTGAATTTGATTGAGTACATCAAACTCATATGTTTTGGCGGTCGTCTCTGTCAGACCAGCCAACTAGATGAAGATGCTATACATTCCATTGTCCTCTAATCACGTCATCCGATCATTAAACTGATAATCAAGGACTATGACAATCAGTTGCATCACCCAGGGCCAGATAGGGTGTTTGCTGAACTTTGGAGGAAATACTGGGTAATATGAGCCACAGTCTGAAACCACCATCGATAGTGTCCAGAGAGTCAGAGTTGGCAGGGTGAACCACATCCCCCCAGAATGGCAGACCTCCCACCTGCCAGATTAAGTATCCATCAACCTGTCTTCAATCCAGGTGTGGATTGCTTTGGACCTTACACCATAAAGGTGAGACGCAAGAATGAAAAAGGATGGGGAATAATTTTCAAATGCATGACTTGGCTGACCACTTTTAGAGGCACTATTTGGCACTACCTACCCAACCTCCAGATCCGACAGAAATTGAAGACGGAAGAAGCCAGCCTGCAGGTCGGTGATACTGTCATGATCGTGGACCAGCAACCCATGATCTTTAGCTTATAGGGAGAATTGATCAGGTCTTTCCTGGGTCGGACAAAAGAATCAGATCTGCAGAAATAAAGATAAAAAACAAGACTTACACCCAACCTGCAAGATTATTTGTCTGCCCCCTCTCCCTGATTAGCAAAGACAATTTAAGTTGGCAAATTCACACTGTGAATTTGGGGGCGGCTGTAGAAAGTTTCCCACTTTGATACATGGACTCTTCCAGTCGACTCTGTCACTCAGCGCAAAATGGACTACTGCAAACTTTTCACCGGAGTTCACATTGTGACGGACTAAACAGTATTAGTCCAAATCTGAGGAGTTTTTATTGATTGTGCGTATGCATCTCTGCAACTGTAAAGATAAATGCCGTTCCGCCTGTAAAATAATTTACATTTACTGATGCATACTCTGCTGCTATGACATTACTGCCATTCCATATGTATTTATGTTATTTGCTGTCAGTATTATTTATTTCTTATAAACACCAATTGTATTTCAGGTAGCATGCATGCGCTTTGAAGTTGTTTATATCTTTAAAGTTGTTGAAGTTGTTTGACCAGACATGCAGCAGCAGCCATGCTCACTTGAACAGTTCATTCACAATGTTAGAGCACACACATAGTTGCATTGTATCGGACACCGATCCCCATTTATTAAAGAAGGTCAACATTGAGATTGTAATATTGTCTATTCTGCTTTTATTTATCAGTGTTTTTACAACATAATCTTTATTAATATTGTGTTGTGTTTACATATATTCTTATATTCATACTTATGTTTGTATTTAATATTTACAGAAGCACATTTCTCTACACATCTAATAAATACAACAATTTGGATTTTAACCTAAGTGACACATCATTGTTCAGACTGGACAAACTGTAGCCTTCAGCCAAACCCTGACTAGCAATTCGATAGAGATTCGCAAGATTTTTTACATCTACTCTCATGTAAATTTCAGGCAAACCAAGGCACATCACAAACAAACCTAGTGACATCGTGAAAATGCGCCAATCTGAGAAACGCAAATCAAATTGTCATTGTCTCGGTTAGTGATTTTGGCCCTCCAAAACTATTCCGGCCAAAACCAAAAACTGCTGTCTTGACTGAAAATCTTCAGTTACTGAAATTTCGGTTCATCATTAATATCATGCTATCCCTAGATCACCTTTTGTCCAGCAAACATGAGGAGTGACTGTGTAGGCTGAATATCTTTCCTATTATTTGGCAGAATTCAGTATTTGTTTTGAAGCCATTATCTGTGCATTTCCAAATAAGGTATTCAGCTTCAGATACATCCCTAGCATTGTGGATACAGTTATGGTAAAATAGTGATAATGCTTGCTTGATGACACTACTCATTTAGTTTAAAAAGAGAAAGACTTTAGCAAACCAAACTACATTTCCCATAAATTCCCTGTGGCAGCCTGAGAATCAAAAACTACACAGAGAAATCATCAATTACACAAAACGTTTCACATGTACAGACCTACTGAGCTGCCTTCATGTAACACAGGAGGTATTGTTCATTTTGTTAAAACTAGAAACTGCACGTCAAAATAGTTTCTACACAATATGTAATGATTTTAACTGCATTACTGATGTGAACTCCTCACTCAGGAGTATTGGATCCCCACATGTGCTCTGCATGCATGACAGATGCAGATTTTCCCGCACAAACAGGTACAGAATAAATCATGAGCCAAACTCGCTGTCATATTGAGCACATACCATCCCTGTGGTGGCTTGAAGAGTGTGGACTGGTGTGAGTTGGCAGTCAGGACTTTGCCTAATTTTTTGATAACGCCTCGGTGGGTTCCGCTACAGCATCTGGACGACCCAGAATGCAGTGCCAATTTTTAATAGGTTGCTGCTCTTTGTATATTACTCCATTGCAGCACAGTTTGACTGAATCTAGCCTGCTTCCCCCACCACTGTGTGTGTGTGTGTGTGTGTGTGTGATGGGCACCTGTTAACTGTGCCAAGTAATATGATTCGTTAAAAATGTAATCACCTGCATGTGCAAACAAGTGCAATGCAATCATACATTAATTAGCACAGCAATTAACACTATTCTCTTCTATAGCTAACACTTCTCCACACTTGTGACTGACTTCCTCATTAGAGTTGGCCCTGTGATTGCATGTCTTATTTACCAACATTTGTTTGTTCATGTGTTCCTGTATATTTACAGATTGCGCATGCACTCAAATACAAGTGTAATACACAATTTGAATTTCAATAGGCCTTAGTCAGGGTAGATGTCATTTTCAATCTGACCCAAATGAAAAAGAGGCTGTGAGGGATATTCTATCTTTGGGAAGCATATGGTATTAAGTTCCAATAGAAAATATTATTATTAATAATATATAATTATACAATTAAATGTGTGCTATTTCCTTGTGCATTGTGTATTTTTATGTATGTATTTATTTTTTTGTTCTTAGAGTGTAATAGCCTAGAGTATAGTAGCTTAACATAATTCTAACATTAGACTGTAAAGGAATCAACTAAGAACATTAGTTGAGTATCTATTTAAGAGAAGAGAAAAGAAACAGTGAGTGAGTTTTGGTTCAGCTTGGATTTGGTCTTAAAATTTGACTACTGTCAGGTTAAGTTGGATCAGGTCACAGGGTCTTGTCTATGGGCCAGGTTCAGGCCTCAAGTTAATGCCTGTAAGACCTGTAATGTTTTTTTTTTTTTCAAATATGAATATGTAGTTTATTGATATAAAAATACATCACAGGTATTCGTGCTGTGTCTCAATGTGTAGTGAATAATTTGTTTTGACAGAAGAACGGAATTATTTTCCCCGAGCAAATGTGCTCCAACACACTCGTTTTAGTATTACAACAATCTTGTGTTCAGTTATTTACTCATTCTTTCATTTATTCAATCATCCATATATCCATTTTTCCATTCATTTACTTGTTTATTTGTTCATAAATTTTTTCACCTTTTTACCCTCATCTTGTCATTAATAAGTTCCCAAAGGTCTTTTCTGAACCATTGCTTTATGTGTTAATCTGTGTTTCGTCAGTGCTCAAAATATCACCAGCCCCTTTCAGTGGCTTATTTATCATGACTCTGTGGTGTAAGTATGACAGACATGAGTGAAGCTGGTGCTGTTTTGGGGGATTTTTCCTGATAGCATGTGCCAACCAGGCGCCATGGTTGGAATTCGATTTAGCCAGAAACCGCTTTAAAAAATGAAAATGACCACTTCCATTGAGCAAGCATACTTGGAGGCCTGCGTCATGGCTACAGAGTCCATCTTAACAGATGACTTATTGTGGAAGCATGTTCACACACACACTCACACACTGTGAAAGATACACAGCGGTCCCCTGATCATCTGTAATGAGCATTGGAGCAGTTGCGTTCTGGTGTTTAGACTGTTGGGTGAATTCTGATGGATGCCATGTCATGTTAATTAATTTGTCAGAACTACATGTGATGATTAATGAACTTCAGTTTCTGAAATGTGAGACACAACAGAACCACTGCAGTCCAATTCGTTGTCAGACAAATTCAAACTTGAACTGAATTGTGCTGAATGATGACACTGCTGTCTTGTGCAGATCTTTTAACTGACTAGAACTGAGTTACACTGAAACTATTGTCCTTTTAGAGCTGTTTCCCTGTGCAATTTTAAATGTTTGAAGAGGTTTGCATCATTGATTCTCTTATTTTTCTGTTTATTTAAGCTCCTTTGAAACAATCTTGTATAAAGTGACGCATAAATAAAGGTAACTTGACTTGACTTGGCCAAAAGGCCAGTAGTATTTTTCCATTGGCTCTTGAATTATTTTTGCAGCTCTGTGACCAACAAATTTATGATTATTCCGAATCAGGAGAGAAATGTGCATAGATCAAGCACTTTTTACAATTTAAAACAGACCAAAACAATTCTAAACAAATATGTTTGGTGGTTGTTTATATAAGAGGGTAACAGGGGAGGAATTTTTCATTGAAGGAAGTGTTATTATGGACTCACATTTTGGCCGAAAGCAATGGTTTAAAGTTAAAACATTAAAAGCTTAAACAAATGATAGTGTTTTAACACACATTCTGAAGCCACCCAGAGTCACTGCAGTGGATCCATTGGTTAAGCAGAGGGGAACGATGCATGCATCCCAGGCCCCGAGGCCACACGCTCTCTTTCTTTATTCTTTGTTGCATTCGTGACACTTCCAGAAGGAAGCCCAAAGCTCGGTCCAGAGACTAGGGAAATGTCCCTTTGATTTAATTATATGCGCTGCTGTGATGCACCCGTGAATGTATTTGTGTGTGTATGTAAATACATTACTAAAGCCCCCAGATGGGCTTGTATCCACAAGCCCCAGACAGAGAAGATGAGAGGGGAGTGTGCTGGAACCAGGATAGCTGGGATGGCACACCTGTGAGCCATGGGTACCAAAGCTGCGATTACACACGTGGGAGGGCTTGGCCCAGGAAGGAAAGTTCAGTCAAGGTATAAAATCAAGACGTTCTTTGTGTTCTCTTCAAAAAGTTCTAGTTGAAGAACACACAAGTGCCATATATAAATAGGTTTTGAAACACAAAATTTGGACACTTGAAGCACACTTGATTATGAATTCCATTGCATTAGATAACAAAGCAAGTTACATTTATGGCAAGGAAATTAAGCACAGGCACACAAAAAAATCCCAAATAGGTCAATACAACATCAAAATTAACCAAATTTATAAGTATGGTATGAAATTGACAAATAATTGAATTATTGATAAATAATTGAAACATAATACAGCAAGTTGCATTTGCGTCAAAGGCCATGCAAGCTATTGGTTAATATTAACCAAATAATGACAAATAGCTATTTAGGCACTGTAATAGGCTATTGTATGTAATATAACCTTCTTAAATCTTGCCAAAAGTTAATGCTGGTTACCCATGAATTGTAGGTTATAGCAATAAGAGGTAATAATACATGGAGATGCTTTTGAGGGTGAACTCAACATTTAATCTCCACGACCCTGTCAAAAGGCCTTCTTTTAATATCCTATTCTAGTTTAGTAAGTCACATTACGGAAGTAAAACGGGGTGTGGTTGACATTTCCGTATCCGGGAAAATTTCCGGTAGACACTTCCGTTTCCTGTTTACCGTGCAGCTGAGTGGTTTGTGATTGTAGCTCTGTGTAGCTTTGCTTTTCTGTTGAATCTCTATCTTACTATCACTCTCTGTTGTTTAAGGTGATAAAATATAACTTAATTCACACCATATTTCTGATATTATCTATCAAACTAATCTGATTAATTTGATCGTTCACTTTTATTCTAAAACAGCGAGTGCAGCGCATTAGCATTCGTTAGCTTTTCATTCGTGTTTCCATTTGCATCTATTGCTGTTTTCTTTTTTTCTCTCGCTCAGTTTCTTTTCTCTCTCGCTCCATTTTTTCACGAGTTCATCAAACAACAGTGGTAAGTCAGATTCATTCATCAATCACGGTGAGTAATGGCTTCTTCTCCTGCTACTGTTGTTTGCACCGCTTGCCACATGTATAGTTTATCTCTCTCTGTCGGCGACGAGGGATTCACATGTCATAAATGCAGGGAAATAGTTAGGCTGACAGAGAAGATTTCAGAATTAGAGACACGCATCCAAACTTTAATTGAGGACAGTAAGAATGTGAGGGCTCTAGATATAGCTTTGGATGCGACTAGCTCAGGGAGTCCTATACATTGTTCAGTTCCGGTTGCAATGTCTCTGCAGCAGGGCAACTAGGTGACAGTGAGGAAACATAGTTGCGGGTCAAAACACCGCTCTTCCGTTCCGATCAAAACATCAAACAGGTTCTCCCCACTCAGTGACGCACCCACTGAGAAACCTGATCAAAGTGCTCTAGTTATTGGCGATTCTATTGTACGGAACGTGAAAATAAGAGACACCAGCCACCACAGTCCAATGTTTACCGGGAGCCAGAGCGCCTGACATCTTGGAAAAAATTTAAAAGTGCTGGCTAATGCTAAACTTAAATTCAGTAAGATTGTTATTCCTGCCGCGCAATGATGTTCGCTTCACCAGTCGGAGGTCACTAAAAATAACATTAAAGAGGTGTGTGAACTTGCAAGTATGATGTCAGACAATGTAATATGCTCTGGTCCCATCCTTGCTTACTGTGGTGATGATACATAGCAGACTGTCATCACTCAATGGCTGGATGTCTAAGTGGTGCCCGCAGAATAACAGGTTTCATAGACAATTGGACGAGTTTTTGGGGCAGACCTGACCTGTTGAAAAGAGATGGTCTTCATCCCTCCTGGTTTGGTGCTGCTCTTCTCTCTAGAAATATGGCACAGTCTTAGCGTTTGTACTTGACTTACTTGAGTCCATGTCAGGAAGCAGACAGACTGGCTAAAACGACCGCCTGCTAGCCGCCTCACGTCACAGAAATCAGTAATGAAGACTATTTCACCTAGATATCACACTATAGAGACTGTGTTTGTTCCCCGAACCAGCAAATACAAAAAACCGTCCAAAACCATTTAAAGGTAACAATTTAATTGATGTTCAACAAATAAAAAACAGATGTAACACAGATAAACAAAGCTTGGCTTATTGAATATCAGGTCCCTTTCTACGAAAGCACTTTTTGTAAATGATATGATCACTGATCATAACCTAGATGTGCTCTGTTTGACAGAAACTTGCTAAAACCAGATGATTACATTATTTTAAATGTGTCTAGCCCCCCAGGATTACTGTTATAAACATGAGCCGCACTATAAACAATGTAAAGGGGGAGGTGTTGCTACAGTTTATAGTAATATTTTCAGTATTTCTCAATGGTCTGGTTTCAAGTATAATTAGTTTGAATTAATGGTGCTTCATATAACATTATCCAGAGAAACAAGTGCTAACGATAAATCCCCTGTGACGTTTGTGCTGGCTACTGTATACAGGCCACCACGGCACCATACAGACTTTATCAAAGAATATGCTGCTGTTATATCAGAGTTAGTGCTGGCTGCAGAAAGTTTTAATTGTTGGTGATTTTAATATACATGTTGATAATGAAAAAAGATGCATTGGGATCAGCATTCATAGACATTCTGAACTCTATTGGGGTTAAACAACACGTCTCAGGACCTACTCATTGACGAAATCATACTCTAGATTTAATACTATCACATGGAATGCTGTCGATGGTTGAAATTAGCAGCCAAGCGATGAATTCTCAGGCATTATCTAGTCTGGCAAAACTAATATAGCTAAAACTGTAAAGCACTCACCTTGGTACAAGTATGGTAGAACACACTTTACTACAAAAGACGCTTTGTAAAAATCTTCCGATTATCCAATTCTTAGCAAGCCACTACCTCAGAACAATTGAATGTAGACAGAACTATGGACTCTCTCTTTTCTAGCATTTTAGATACGGTTGCTCCTTTACGCTTAAGGAAGATTAAGGAAAACAGTCTGACACCGTGGTATAATGAGTACACTCGCACCCTAAAGAGAGCAGCCTGGAAATTGGAGCGCAGCTGGAGGAAAACAAAATTTAGAGGTATTTTGTATTGCTTGGTGGGAAAGTACCCTATCTTACAGAAAATCATTAAAAACTGCTAGATCTGATTATTTTTCTTCTCTTTTAGAAGAAAACAAATATAACCCCAGGTATTTATTCAATACATTGGCTAAATTAACGAAAAATAAAGCATTAACCAGTGTTGACATTTCCCAACAGCGCAGCAGTAATGACTTTGTGAACTACTTTACTTTCAAGATCGATACTTTTAGAGATAAAATTGTAGCCATGCAGCCGTCAGCTACAGTAATGCACCAGATAGTGTGCTATAGATCCCCTGAGGAACAATTCCACTCATTCTCTACTATAGAAGAAGAATTGTATAAACTTGTTAAACCATCTAAACCAACAACATGTATGTTAGACCCTATTCTATCTAAGATCCTCTTCTGACTATTATTAATTCGTCTTTGTCATTAGGATATGTCCCCAAAACCTTCAAACTGGCTGTTATTAAGCATCTCATCAAAAAAACACAACCCAAAGAACTAGGTAATTACAGACCGATCTCGAATCTCCCTTTCTGTCCAAGATGCTAGAAAAGATAGTATCCTCACAATTATATTCCTTCTTAGAGAAAAATGGTATCTGTGAGGATTTCCAGTCAGGATTTAGACCGTATCATAGTACTGAGACTGCTCTCATTAGAATTACAAATAACCTGCTCTTATCATCTAATCATGGTTGTATCTCTCTATTAGTGCTATTGGATCTTAGTGCTGCGTTCGACACTACTGACCATGACATTCTTTTGAATAGACTAGAAAACATGGTTGGCATTAATGGAAGTGCATTAGCATGGTTCAAATCGTACTTATATGACCGCATATCAATTCGTAGCAGCGAATGAAGGTATCATATCGATAGCAAGTGCAGTATGGAGCACCTCAAGGCTCAGTACTAGGACCGTTACTTTTCACGCTTTACATGTAACCCTTGGGAGATATCATCAGGAAACAAGCTGTTAGCTTTCACTGTTATGCTGATGATACCAAGCTCTAGATTGATTTGCGGACGGTGAAAACATACAATTGGAAAAAAACTACGGAAAGACCCATCTCTTTTAACCTGGCTTACACATAACACACTAACAAATTTCAATCATTCAAATCCAGTAAAGGATTGTTAGGCTGCATTAATTAGGACAACAGGAACCGGGAACACTTCCCATAACACATGATGTACTTGTTACATCATTAGAAGAATGGCCTACGCCTAAATTAGATGTTTTTCTTATTTCGAGGTCACAGTAGCCACCAGATCCAGTCTGTATCCAGATCAGATGGTCAATACAGTCACCCGGATCTAGTACGTATCCAGACCAGATGGTGGACCAACACCTAGAGAGGACCTCTACAGCCCTGAACGTCAGCGGAGATCAGGACAACTAGATGAGCCCTAGAGATAGATCCCAGTGAAGACCTTGTCTCCTAGACAGTCATTGGGACAAGACCACAGGAACCAGTTGAGTCCTCTGCACAATGTGACATTGCTGCAGCCTGGAATTGAACTGCTGGTTTCGTCCGGCCAGAGGAGAACTTGCCCCCGACTGAGCCTGGTTTCTCCCAAAGTTTTTTCCCTATTTCTGTCACCGATGGAGTTTTGGTCCTTGCCGCTGTCGCCTCTGGCTTGCTTAGTTGTGGACACTTAATTTCCAGCGATATCGTCGACATGATTGCACAGACACTATTTAAACTGAGCTGGATGTTGACATCACTGAATTCAATGCTGAACTGCCTTTAACTGAAAATTGAGGGTTTACCATTGTAATTTTGCATTAATGACACAATATTTCCCTAATTAATGCTGTTCAGTTGCTTTGACACAATCTGTATTGTTAATCAGAATCAGAATCATCTTTATTCGCTAAGTGTGCGCAAACACACAAGGAATTTGTGGTTTTTAAGAGGCTCTTGGTACATACATACATACTGTACATACATACATACATACATACATACATATCTGACACGAGAAAAGCGCTATATAAATAAAGGTGACTTGACTTGACTTACATGGAATATTATAATGAAACAAGAGGGGACATGTTAATAAAGAAAAATAAAATAAAGAACAGGTACAGAGATAGTGATAATTTATGGTTGTGAACTGCTATGCTGTAAAAGTGGTAACATTCAGCTGTTACCTTAAAGAGAATTTTCTCCCTTATTAGTTAGTTTTGTTGGTCTAATCAAATGCATTTGGATTGATTCTATGATATTTTACTTAATTTACCACATATAGCGCATATTAGCAGTGTACTTAATCTAGAGCAATGATTTTTTTTACAAGGACACTAAATGTATTCAAATAATTTTTTGGCCACTGTACATACAGTACAGTTTAGTTTATGTGTCTTCTGGTGTTTTTAAGTTGTTATTATTTCAGCTCTATACAGCCTGTACACAGTGAAACAAAACAGTGTTCCTCTACGACCATGGTGCTACATAAGACAGCACATGACAATGACTACAAAAACAAACTGTAACCAATTTAAATTATATTAAATAGGCTAAAAACAAGAGTTAAATAAAAACTTAAAGAAGAGCTAGAAAATAAGAACACGTGGAAATTGAACATTTAAACTGACTTCACAAGACTAAATAAAGTCTTGCAGTCTTGAAACTTTGTTTTTAAAAATTGTTTTTGACAGTTTCTTCTGTTGTTTCTGTAATGTTTCATAGAGGGGTTTGTGTGCGTCACATCTCTTGGGTCTGTTCTGGAACCTGTCTTCATCTGATTAGATTTACAGCATAAACAGGCTTTCTATTGAGAGAACATCTTGTCTCAGTTATTGCTGAAATAGCTCTTGACCCTTCTGTACACTAATAAGGCCTTATTATTACCTTTGATATATAGCCACATCTCTTTAATGACAAAATCACTTTAGCTATCACATTTAGAGCCATCTCTCATGCGATTTATTTATTTATTTTTTAGCAAATTTGCTCAGGGAAGATTATTTATATCTTTATTCCATTCTCAGTTTTCAGCAATTATTGAGTTTACTAACAGATAGAGTAAGACAGATGTGGCATTCTGTGTAGAGTATCCCTGCATGCACATAACTGCCGTCATGCAAATACACAACACTACAGTGCTGTCAAAGCAAAACTAATATTTGACGTCTACATTGATCGCCCATGTGACAGCATTTACGTGTGAAGCACTTTGTGTCATTACACTCAAGCTTAGTTTAACTAATTTCCTCATGCTTTTACGCATACTTTAACAGGTAGTACTAGTGAATAGCTAGTAGTAGAAATACAATAAAACACTGTGTACAACACTACCACAAACAGTAAAAAGTTTGGAAATAATTAGTTATTCCCTAAGATAGCTTTTTGCAACATTTTAGAATACTTGTAGTATTCAAAACTCGTAGTAAATCAAAACTGTAAAATAACACAAATAGAAGTAACAGAGCAAAGGTACTCAAAAAATCTAAATGATCTTACATATATGCAAGCTTATATTTTAGGTCATAAGATTTAAATATAGCTACTTAAAAAGACACCACCCATTGTGTGGATGAGGTGCATCCTGATATGTTTTTTTTTTATAGTATTGAAGAAAAGTATTATGTATTTGAATGTATTATAATTTTAATTTTGGATATAATTAAGCACACTCTACAAAAGCAAGCCAAAAGATCTAAAAAAAAAAAATTCTTTATATCATCAGAAATTCAATCAAGTGTATCCATACTTACGACTGGTAGTGTACAAAAATGTAATACAATGCATTTACAAACACAAATGAATAATCATTAAATATTTTCAAAAACAGCACATTTCAAAACTGAAAACATTTTTATGCAGCACATTCAAAACTTTGACTGATGGTTGAGGAGCATTTTCTAAGTGTTCTCTTATCTTCTTCTCTAATCTGTTGATCTAAAATACTGTGTGAATGTGAGGAGTAGTTTTACTTTACTGGCAGCTCTTAAATTACTCTCTTGAAATGTGTGACAGTTTAGAGGGTCACAGCTGAGCAACCTCAGTTTTTGAAATTCTTCACAAAGTTTCTGATGAGAGACATCGTGCATATGTACATTTAGCCCTATCATCATCAAAAAGATTAATTTCCTTATGCTTTTACTGAACATGCAAGGCCTAGAAGAAAAAAGGAGAAAAAATATAAAATTTTTAGCAATTGTGAATTGTGGTGCATAAAAAAGTAAACTTTTAAAATGTATTAGATATAAGTAAACTTTTAAATCCCACAAAATTTTTAATTTGGGTGGTCCATCACAAAGGATGTGTTTTAAAAGTTTTTGTATCCTAAACACCACAATTATGAGATGTTCGTTCTGAGAGTCATTTGGCAATGTTGAAGAAATCAGAACCCTTTTAGTGGTGTTAAGCATGAATTTTGATTAGTCCAATGACGATCTTGATCAATTTAGTACTTTGAACAAATCATAAAAATCAACGAAAAAACATTCTTGTTCACTGTCATACTTAACATGTTTATTGCATTTCATTGGGTTGAACCAACTAGACGATTGTACGCCCTCACTGAGCAAGAGTCTGTGATTTGAGTTGAGGAAATCAGCAGAGGTGTAAATTATTTGAATCAGAGGTGTAAATTATTTGAATAATAGCACTTTGCTGCTATACTTAAATATTATTTTGTGGAATCTGTACTTTATTTGAGCTTGGTTAAAAACAAATAATTTTACTTTTACTCAATAACATTTACATGGGAAAAAAACGATAATTTTTACTTTCACACAAGTATTTTTTGGGTAGGTACTTGTTAGACTTTTAATTGAGTAAAATGTTAAATCACATTTTGTCTACAATAATAATAATAATATTACAACTATAAATTTACAATATTTGCTAATCAATACTAATCACTACTTACCAATAGACAGGGACGGATTTACGCATAGGCAAACTGCAAACACAAAGAAGAGATGTATAATATTTTGTTATACTATGGGCTATCTACAACAATAAAAGAACCAAAACCTCAGAAGACATTGAGCAAATAAATATAACAACATAGGTAAATTACAAACTATTTCCATGTCTTCCACCTTTTTTATGTACGGAAATCCCTGCTTTCCCTCCGTTTTCTCTACTTCTACAGACGCACACACACGCACTCGCGCACACACACGGACAGAAACTTGTCGTCAACGCCGTCCCGCGAATTTATCAATAAAATAGTTTCGCAGCTGAAAAGCTACATGACATTTCTCAGTAGAGAGGTTCTTTAAGCAGTTTAACTTAAAGATTCGCTATTAGTAGAGGCTGCTGCTGAGAGACGCATAGACACAGGTAGCGCCTATTCACACGCCTTAATATCAATCTTCTCTCTCCTCTATAACGCATAGACTGCATTTGATACGTATTAGCCTGCATATCAATGGTCATATCAAGCCTCTGTTATATGCTCTAAAATGACGTTTTGGAATTTGAAACGGAAGGTTTGGGATGAGTTGCATAAAAAATTAGTTCAACCCACGAGATTTCTGGACGGAAACATGTCAAATGTCTTGAAGCAAATCATCTGAACAATTGATGTGTGATCGTGACTCCTGGCTTTTAAAATTATTAGAGAAATAACTCCCGAAGTGGTACGCCGCACCTATTAATGGAATGGTCTTTCTGAGTTCTCAAACAAATTAAGAACTACATTCGATTTGTATTGATTGAACGCAAGTGCTTATTGCGATAGAAAACATTGTAATGGTTTCCATTGATTAAGATATATTTTTGTTTGCTTGGGTGGTAATTTGAGGCCTATTATATTAATAGTGAAAGGGGGCCCAAAAAATAGTTTTGCCTACGTCACAAAAGAGGTAATTTTATGCTATAAGATGAATTTATGAATAATAGCAGACCAGTTACATGTTTGTAATGGGAGTGTGTGCAGGTGCATATGGCCCGGGGTCTTATCGGTGGCCGCCGCCGCCGAGGGGGAACCTTTAATTGAACCGAGGGAATGAATAGAGCCCTGCACGGGCCCATTTCTCTCCCGCCAGCTTATCAGAATATTCTTGGCCTGAGTCTGACCCCAGCCCGTGTCTTTTTTCTCTCTCTTTCTTCCCCTTTACACAGCTGCTGTTGCATCACATAGGCTAGTCCCATTTTGTTTTTTTATGGCCCAGTGGTTATCTTTCTTTTCTTTTCTTCATTAAGTTAATTTAGAAATATGTTTGAAACATTTTATGTTTGTTAAATTCAAGATGTTGTTTTTTTAAGTAAGGACCAAGCGGCCAGCGGCAGACAGTGAGTTGAGCATTGTTGATTAATTTAGCCTTCTCAGATCAACATGACTTGCCTAAAATAAAATCTATAGACATAACACACTTCATGCAATTCACAATATTAATTTTAAAATGTAACCTAGAAAAATGTGTGCTGTTAGACGCATATACAGTCGTTTGTGCGTAGAGTGGAAGCTGAAGCGCGCTTTACAGGACATGGAGGCGACAGCGCAATCACTTGCATTTTTTTCTTAAGAGTGGAAACTTAACATGCGCCGTCATTTTTGCTCATAAAGGTAGAGTAATACATCATTCGGAATTGTAAAGTGTCTACTTTTATTTGTGTGCACTCACAAAAAATATCAACAAAAACCTGTGCTTTTGTAAAATAAATAAGGAAAACAAACAGGATGCGCTTTCTGTCGTCTTGGTCTTGAGCAGGGGTGCATTTCCCATACAACTACGTAACTCGCTGAGTAACCACCATAGTATGATGCATCGTTGTGGAAACGAACTAGCTAGTCACGACTGTTTCCTGAAACCATGGTACCTGTGTCGCAGATCCATCGTTTAAACCACATTGGTTTGAGCTGTCGTTATGAAGTTGTTGTTCTTCTTCTTCGATCTAATAGCCGACTGGTGCCATGAGCACCTACAGTAATTTGTTTTTATTTGATCTTTTCTTCGACTCGAATTCAATAGCCTACGCTTTTGAAATGATGTTAAGTAGGAGTGGAGTAATAACGCAACATTCATTTATTCCACAATAAATGATATACATATACACACACGGAGTTAAAAATGTGCTCTTTTCTGATCCCAATGTCTATAATTTCACAATTTCATATAAATACAATTTCTTATTTAATATTGATTCTTAAGCACAATTGAAAAAGATGGGTTTTTAAAAAAACTGTGATGTACTGTTGTGGACACCTGTTGCTTATTTTGCTCAATATTTTTTTCTATTTAAGTCCCCTTGCCATTCAGCCATGTGTTAATGAAAATGACACGAAAACCCCAATTTTCAAAGCATGAAACTGCAGTTCTTTTGGAGAAGGTGGAAAAATAATAAAATCCAGCTATTTTAAAAGCTGAAAAACAGCATTACAAATGCTGACAAAAAGAAAATCTGGGCAGAAATCACTCAAAAAATAAATGCTGCTGGCTATGGGTACGAACGAAGCCCAGAAGAAGTCAGGAATAAGTGGAGGGACTTCACAAGTGTGACAAAACGGATGGCTGCGGCACGTAAGAGGGAAGCACACAAGGCTGGTGGGGGTATCAATTCAGTTCCTCTTCTCACTACAGATGAAGAGACAATTTTGGCCATCCTGGGGCCTGAAGCATTGGAAGGATCCTTGGAGATATAGATGCATGTGCATCAACCAGGCCTTTGCCTTCAAAGTGCAGGCCTCCAAACATCAGGCCCTCTCCAGTCTGGCCCTTCAACATCAGGCCCCCTCCACCCTGGGCCTCTAACATCAGGCCCCCTCCAGTCTGGCCCTTCAAAATCAGGCCTTCTCTAACCTGGGCCTTCAAAATCACCAAAGGGTCCTGGTCTATTGCTCTCTTCCCCTGATTCACCTCCGTCTTAGGCCTCCTCATGTGCTGAGCAACGTCCTCTGACACAGAAGTCGACACAGAAGTCAGGCAGTGTATATAAATGCCTGCATAGGGACACATTTTACCCCCCTTGACTCACTATCTGATGATGCCATCTTAAGAAAATTCCGGCTTCCAAGGGCCAAGATCCTTGAACTACTACAGGTTGTGAAACCACATCTTCAGAGGGCAACAAGAAGAAACAACGCCTTAAGTCCAGTGGTGCAGTTGTTAGCTACACTGCATTATTATGCTGTTGGAAGTTTTATGGAGGTGGTGGGTGATGGCCTAGGGCTCAGCAAATCTTCAGTCAGCAAAACTGTGACAGCAGTAACACCTTTGCTGTTACAGCTTATGAAGAACATCCTGATTTTCCCCCAAACTCCTAAAGAAATCCAGCTGACCAATCAACAGTTCTACAATATTGACAACATCCCCAGAGTGATTGGCATCATCGATGGCACCCTTATCCCAGTTTCAAGCCCTGTGGTAAATGAGCCCTTGTACATTTGCAGGAAGGGCTATCCAGCCATTAATGTTCAAATAGTGTGTGATCACCAGGGGATGTTCAATGAGATTGTGGCAAAATGGCCTGGAAGCACACATGACTCTTTTGTGTGGGTCAATTCTGCAGTTTGCCAGGTGGCTGAAGAGGGTAGCTTTGGTGATTGGTGATAGCTGGCTGCTGGGAGACAGTGGATATCCTCTTCGCCCATACCTCCTGACACCTGCAGCATCCAGCCACCATTGCAGTTTAAATCTGACATAACTTCTGTTAAATATTTTGTTTATTTGCCAATATGCCCCCCTGCCCCGCAGACTTAAATAAACACTTTTGCAAACAGTGTATATAGTTGTGTGTGTTACATATATATATATATATATAATTGATATATATATATATATATATAATATAATATATATATACACACCCCACACAAGACAACACACATTTGTAGAGAATATTCTATATTCCAATTCTGTAAAAACAACAAAACCACTCACTTATTTATAAATTATTGTTACTTTATTTGGGTACATTCATTTACTATAAAAATACTGTTATTTGAGTTTTAACACTTAATATAAGTGAAAACCTCTAACATACTGTTTTACCAATATTGTTATATGAGAAATTTGTCTTTAGGAATGTTTTAACAAAGATACTCACTTGACAAACTCATCTTTTCTTCGCACAAATTAAACGAAGGCTGCGTTCCAATCTGCATGATCAATGCTTTTAGAGGGCACTTCGAATGGAGAATAATTGCGAGGGCCACGCTGCTATATAGTTTCAAACTGAATTTGTAATAAAAAAAATATTTAAAGGCAAATTAGGTCAAATCTAAGCCCCCCAACTTTAACTCTTCCAAATCACTCAAAGTGGATGGTGAAATCTTCGAAAGGATTAGGGCATAGGGTCGATAACTCTGAATAAAACACACCCCAGGTGCAGCGCAATCAATGACGTCGACAGAGCAAACTAACAATGACCTGTGCCTCGAACCACAGATGAAGAGCTGTCGTGCCAACGACACAAGTTTGCGAATGCTCGTTTGAACTATGAAACAGTTTCATAACACCAAACACCGAATCGTTGAACTATGTTGGTAATGACGCTTTTGGGAAACGGACCCCAGGAGCGCTTCACAATGATGAACCGAAACTCAGCGAATACTTGCCTCCCCACAGACATGATAAATAGGCTATATCTAATAGAATGCTTTAAATACTTTTGAAACGAAATAATTCAAATAGAAAACAAAAACTCTTTCATAGGCGAATCCGTAAAGATGTATTTCTCTCTAAAGGCACGTGTCCTGAGGAAATGGCGAGTCAGGATCATCAACTTCATTGTGACACTGACTCATAAAACACTAGTTTATTTAATAAATAATTCAAATATCTCCTTAGTATTTTATTTATTTATTTATTTATTGTTATGTGTTTGTTTTTGTTTTTTTGGGCTTCTGTGCCAAGATTGTTTTTGCATGCAGTACAAATAGCCTACGGCGGCATTTTAGTACCATGTTGAAAAATAAGATTAACGTCATAATATTTTAAGAATAAAGTCAAAATTACAATAAAGAAATCAGGTTATAGGCCTATTGCGTGAGGTTAATGTGAGAATTCCACCTATACTCCGCCAAAAAAATTTAAATAAATAAAATAAAAAACAGAAAGTCTGTGGCATCCAACCTGTCATTCTTCACATTTAACATAAAAAACAACAATGGAAGGTACGCTTATTGACGTTTTTTGAAACTCTAACTGATCGATTTCATGAAACATTCGTTTGTATTAAATAGTTTAGATTTTTTTCAACATGCATTCAAATATTTCATGTTTAATTCGTGCTGCAAATATTAAAGATGAAAATTTAATTGATTCACATGCTGCTTGAACTGAGACGAATATAGTTATCCCACTATAAATTTAAAAGCGTAAAAACATGTATTGTTTGTAGTATTTTATTATAAAGTTGACAGAAATCTGACACTTTGTGTTTTAATATAAGTAACAAAGCACAAAGCTTATTGAGATTTTTGGGTGGCTTGCGTGCTACAAATGATGAATGGACTTGAAAACGTTAAATATTATTTCTAAGCATTTATACCGTAAATAAAACAGCTTGTGAATACACGTAATGTTAATCACTTCAGAAAAATAAACAATAAGTTAACTGAGTTGGAGCCAATAACGTTTGGGGGTAGCCATACACATTTTTTTTGCATATGGGCCCGGGGCTGACTTGCTACGCCACTGAATCAAACATTAGCCTACTCTAATTACAATTTCAACCACCATTTTATTGTTAATCTTGCTTCTTTTCTGTCACCTTCCATGTATCAAGATAATAGTTTCACGAGTTCGCACTAACATATAATATGGTTGAGCAATTAGTAGCATATTCGGCGTGCTGTCCAGAGGGAGGGCTCCGAGCTCAGGTTAAAGCCCGAACCCAGAGAACCCCCCCCCCCCATCCCCATCTCCCATCCCCATTCCCCTTGTGGGTGCTTGTATATGAGTGTGTGGTGGGTGTGTATATATATGATATATGTGTATAATATAGATAGATATATTTATTATATATGTGTGTGTTTGTGTGTGTGTGTGTGTGTGTGTGTATGTCTGTATGTTTGTGTAGATAATTATATATATATATATGAGATATATATATAATATAAATATTACTAATATATACTGGATATATCTAGATTTATTTAAAAAGAAAAACTGAAATATCACATGGTCCTAATATCACATTCAGACCCTTTGCTCAGTATTTAGAATAAGCACCCTTTTGATCTAATACAGCCAATAGTCTTTTTGGGAAAGATGCAACAAGTTTTTTCACACCTGTATTTGGGGATCCTCTGCCATTCCTCCTTGCAGTTCCTCTCCAGTTCTGTCAGGTTGGATGTTAAACGTTGGTGGACAGCCATTTTTAGTCTCTCCAGAGATGCTCAATTGGGTTTTAAGTCAGGGCTCTGGCTGGGCCATTCAAGAAGTTGTTGTCACAGAGTTGTTGTGAAGCCACTCATTTGTTATTTTAGTTGTGTGCTTTGGGTCATTGTCTTGTTGGAAGGTGAACCTTCGGCCCAGTCTGAGGTTCTGATCACTCTGGAGAAGGTTTTCGTCCAGGGATATCCCTGTACTTGGCCGCATTCCTCTTTCCCTTGATTGCAACCAGTCGTCCTGTCTCTGCAGCTGAAAAACATCCCCACAGCATGATGCTGCCTCCACCATGCTTCACTGTTGGGACTGTTTTGTACAGGTGATGAGCAGTGCCTGGTTTTATCCACACATACTGCTTAGAATTAAGGTCAAAAAGTTCTATCTTGGTCTCATCAGACCAGAGAATCTTATTTCTCACCATTTTGTAGTCCTTCAGGTGTTTTTTTAGCAAACTCCATTTGTGTCTTGCACTGAGGAGAGGCTTCTGTCTGGCCACTCTGCCATAAAGCCCCAACTGGTGGCGGGCTGCAGTGATGGTTGACTTTCTACAACTATCTCCCGACTGCATCTCTGGAGCTCTGCCACAGTGATCTTTGGGTTCTTCTTTACGTCTCTCACCAAGGCTCTTCTCCCCCGATAGCTCAGTTTTGGCCAGACGGCCAGCTCTAGGAATGGTTCTGGTCATCCCAAACGTCTTCCAATTAAGGATTATGGAGGCCACTGTGCTCTCTCTTAGGAACCTTAAGTGCAGCAGACAATTTTTTGTAACCTTGGCCAGTTCTGTGCCTTGCCACAATTCTGTCTCTTAGCTCTTTAGGCAGTTCCTTTGACCTCATGATTCGCATTTGCTCTGACATGCACTGTGAGCTGTAAGGTCTTATATAGACAGGTGTGTGCTTTCCTAATCAAGTCCAATCAGTATATCAAACACAGCTGGACTCAAATGAAGGTTTAGAACCATCTCAAGGATGATCAGAAGTAAATGGACAGCACCTGAGTTAAATATATGAGTGTCACAGCAATACCTGAATACTTAGGACCATGTGATATTTCAGTTTTTCTTTTTTAATAATCTGCAAAATGTCACACAATTCTGTGTTTTTCTGTCAATATAGGGTGCTGTATGTACATTAAGAGGGAAAAAAATTAACTTAAATGATTTTAAGCAAATGGCTGCAATATAACAAAGAGGAAAAATTGAAGGTGGTCTGAATACTTTCCGTACCCACGGTATATATATGTTGTATGTAAATGTATATGTGTATGGATATCTGTATATATGATGTGTGTATATATTGTGTATATCATAATTATTATATATATATACATCTTGCTACGTGTACTGCGTTAGGCTAACTGAGACTTGTCACAGCACTTGTATACTGTTTCTCTCTTGTTGGTCTGGTTGCTTTTTGTATTCCTCATTTGTAAGTCGCTTGGATAAAAGCGTCTGCTAAATGACTAAGTAAATAAATGTTATATATATATATATATATGTAGATATTTCTTTCAACATGTCGCTGATTTATATTAGCTAGAAGTATGGATCTGTAAAAAATCAAATCCGCATGGAAGTTTCAAATATTAATTTTTTCTCTTATTACTTGTTAAGGAAAAAAGACTGAAGAAGAAAATAAAATAGCCATATAGCCATTTGTTATATGTCTCCTCATGACTTAGTACTGATTAGTCACTCAGTACTGTTAATCAGATACTGATCTTAGTCACGTTATTTGACATATTTGACACATTTGATATATTTTAAATTAAATCATTATTTTTATGTTATATGTTTGTTTTTGTCATATGTTTGTATTCCCACATAAAAATATTAGCTGGAGTTAATATAGACTGCAATTATGTAAGTCATCTGATATGGTGAAATTATATTTTCTATTTAAAGTAGTTTCTATATATTTTTCTCTGATCTTCACCTCTGTAACCTTTAACCCCAAAACATTTTGAGTGGCACAGGGTTGGTGCATAAGAACAAGAAATGTCATGGGCTAATTACAAAGAGTGATTTATTACAAGACACACCCAAAACTGTATGATACTATCAGACTTATCTATGTTATCTAATCACGTTTATTTGAGTAATTTGAAGGTTTAAATTGTGTGGTGCTTTAGAGTTAGTAAGTATAAATAATGATTGTGCAGGGCTGTAATCAAATAGATAGGATTGATATAAAAGTTTAAGACTCATACACAGTTGTTGACTGCTAACTTAAATATTCAGGGGGAACACATTCCACTATGTGCCCCCACAGTGTTGTTACAGCCCTAGACATTTGGGCATGATGTGGAGGAATATGATTTTTAGTTCAGCAGTAATTTTCTTTAAAATAATAATAATAACAAATAGATAGATAGATGATAGATAGATATAGATAGATAGAAAGAAAGAAAGAAAAATACATTTCTGAATATTTCTGAAATCTGAAGTTCCTGAGAATCACCCACATACACACTTTAATTAGAGAAGGATCCACAGAATGTGTGTGTGTGTGTGTAACCTGATCAAAGGAGTGTATGTAGGGCGCTGTAGTGTGTCTAATAAAGCAGAGAGCAGGAGGCCTGTTCTTATGAGGTTTGTAAAGTGTGTGATGAGTTACAAGAACATCTTGCGTGCATCACCCTTGTTAACATAAAAGTCTTCCGTAGTTTAATCAGAAACATGGCAGCATTTTGATTGAGTGTAATTTTTGTCTACTGTTTTCTGTTGTTCATTTCAGGAAACATTTACATGCTGATAGATGGATATAGAGAGCTTGACTCAAGGAAGAACGAGTTTGTGTAGTTTATGTGGAGAATGCACTGAATCTGATGTCGTAAATGCAGTGCGTGTGTGCATTTACATTCATTTGCATGAGTGTGGTGCAAAACACAATTATCAATATGAAAGCATCAGTTCCTGTGTTGTGGCTGTACAATGATACTTAGTTTTACACACACTGTCTTCTGTTCTACACTTGAGATAAATGAAAGCTTGTTCCTGTCATCAGACAGCTTTCAGGCCAAACTGCATCAGGTCACTGTGGACAAGGGTCATTGCGTTAATGAAGTCAGTTCTCTGGCATGGTACACTTTTGTGCTTTAGCTCTCCAATAACCTGCTCTAACCCGAGGCCATGCTGTCACATCAATGAAACAGTATATGAAAGCTGAAAATACTTCATAGATTTGGTTTAAATTCAACAACACATCTGCCTGGGCTTGAATTAAATGAATTAATGAATTAAATGCAATTATGCTTCAAATAATTTTTATCTCAAGACATCTCAGAACAGATTTATATCTATTTGGTTCACCAGAAGTGAGACTGACTTTTAAAACCTCACATTTCAAAAGTTAACGTCATACTGACCACAACCAGTGCTGGGCAATATATTGAATATTTAGGATTTATTCATGGCAATGAACCAATATCATGAAAATACCACTGGTTTTAATGTGCAAAACCATGTTAGAGTAAGGTAAATCACTTCATATACATGAATCATCTCAAAATGTTTCATGAACAAACTGCTGAATTAAAAAGTCTGTTTTCAGTAAAAATTTTAAAATTATTCTTTATTGTATTTTGTTTTGTTTACATATTGTGTGTGTTGTGTGTGTGTGTGTGGTGTGTGTGTGTGTGTGTGTGTGTGTTACTGTTTCTGTATTTTTTGCTTCATTATGTTTATGTGAAGTGATGGTTCATCTGAAAATTGATTGCCAAAAGGTACTTTCTGAGCAATACTGCAGCAACAATGAACAACATAAACACAGAATCAACCAAGATGCTATATATATATATATATATTATATACATAGAAGAGAGAGAGAGAGAGAGAGAGGAGAGTTGTGTAGTGCTCCTGTGCTCTCTTCACCTGTCTGGGGTATCCTTTTTTCCTGTGGGATTAGGATGATGTTTTCCACTGTGGATTAATACCTGAGCAGAGGGACTGCGAGAGGTTATAAATGTCTTTGAAGTGCGGCCATGTCAATAGGACCTGGGGCCAGACACAGATGAGCAGTGCTGCTGTTGTTATTCACAGTCATGGGCCCTTAATTGCAGCCTGACACAAAGGCAAGGGCTGAGGTTCATTTAAACGTTTACACAAGACTAAAGACAGGAGGGAGGGGTAACCTCTCTTTTTTACATAATAGACAGAGATACTCCACCACAGCCCTCAGAGAAAGTCTTGCTTTTCCTACAACCCTCCACCCCAAGAGAGAAAGATAAACTTAATTAAAACATTGTTTCATATTAGAAAGGCCAACAGTATGTGGAACCAATAATCAGTCTGCTCTTTGGAATGGATGTTTAGAAAAGACTTTAATTTTATATGAGGATTCACTTTGCCAAACAAAAAATAATTTGAACATATTTCTTTTTATTGTACTCAATTGGCTTCCTGTTTGTCATGAGTGTCATAGGGAAGTGAGGGGTCACTTGACTAAGACATGCACTGAAAATGTAGTTTGTCAAAAACTATCCAATTTGGGGGTAAAATGTCTATTATAGAGTGCTAATAAAATCATTTTGGTCCTTTATTCTGATAATGTAGTCATAATTTTATAAATTAATAATGCAATCACAGTTTTGACTAGTTTCACAATTTAGCAAGTTATCTTGTGCCATTGATTGATTGATTGATTGATTGACAGAGGGATGAGACTATTTCTTTTTATAGATCACTTGCTTGTGTTAGGCCAACAGACGTGACAGTCCATCTTCATCAATATAACACAAACACACACTACACTCTAAAAAAAAGATGGTACTTTAAAGGTTATTTACATGTAGTAACGGTTCTATTTAGATCCATAGCATCCTGAAGAACACTTTTATGCTGAAATGGTTCTTTGTGTTAGAGTTTAGGGTTCTTTGTTCCCGCCAGGGGCGGATTGGCCATCTGGCAATTCTGGCAAATGCCAGAGGGGCCGGACCATTTTGTTTAATATAGGCCGGTCCGATTTTTTCTAAATATACATATAAATAAAATTGTTTTTACGGGCCAACAGCGCATAGGACGGGTTTTTATCGCTTGCACAATTTCTCTATGGTTATAGTAATAATAATGTTAATACTAAATAAATGTTAAGCATTTGGCCCAGTCAGCAACGGCCGGCCTCCTGGACCCGAGATGGGCCAACCGAACCGTTCAGTCAAAATCAAGCACGTCATCAGAGAGATTGCAACACGAGCTAATTTTCAGTAAAAGCTAGATGATGGACCGTAAAAAAGGAAAGGCGGTACAGAAAAACTTTGAGAAAAAAAAGGGCTTAGGTCTGACGCTGCTAAATGCGTAAAATTAAGAACTCTTTTCAAAAGGTTTAAATTTGGCTGCTGCAGAAAACAGAAAATACAGCTAGCACAAGTCATTTTCACACTACTTCTACCAGTTAGCTCGTGTTTTTTTTTTTGACAGTAGCCTACATTGTATTAAACAGTTGTAAGCTTAGCGTAGAACCCCAGTATAGCTTAAAATGTCATTGCTTCGTGATAATTGGTTAAGTTAAGTGTTAATGAGCCTGTTACTGAATTGCATTACTGAAATATCAGCAGATAAAGTGGGATTTAGGGTCAAAACTCATGTAGGCTACTTGCAATATAGTCTAAAAACCTATAGCAATAGCCATAGTACTATAAACATTTGTAGTGAACTTTACTTTGAATATGTAGAAAGTCATATATTAAAATAAAACATTGAGCATGCATACAGTACATAAGTTTACAGTATGCAATTAATCCTTAGGTAGGGTGGACTGCAGAGTCAAGTGTCATGGAGGTAGGAAGACACAATGAGAGAGACACCCTGATACAGATGCTGCCAGTTTCTTAATAATGTGGCTCTAATTAACTCTTACGATAGGAGGAACCTGTGCCTTAGTACTGTGTTAGACTAACTGGGATTTGTCACAACACATATATTGTTACTCTTTTGTCATGTTGATTGCTTCTATTACCCCCATCGCTTTGGATAGAAGTGTCTGCTAAACGACTAAATGTAAATGTAAATGTACTATTGCTTGGTTTATGGCATAAACAGCTACCACCTAGTCACAGAAAAAATATTAAAGCTATCCCTTACTTATATCACTTTTTTCTTCTTTTAACTTGTGAAGGGCTCACATTCTGGTCCTTTTTTGCTTCTTTTGGCCTTCATAGAACATTATTTTTTTTTACCATAACCAATGGACAACTCTAAACTCAATTGTGTATTTCAGATGCATCACATCCCACAACCTCATCATCTGCAGAGAGAAACTGCCACTCAGTCACACCAAAATGATGGACTTAAAGGCATCACATGGTTGGATTGTGATTGTTTCACTGAAAATTAGTCTTCATCACATCTATTTTTTGTTCTTATTTTGTTTTACTTCTTTATGTATTTATTCATGTTCAATGTCAACTGTTGTTAAGAGCACTGACATTATTGCTACAATTTCACGTCAATAAAAAAGTACCTGATTCACACAACGTGTTGTTGTTGTTATTGTTGTTGTTGATGTGTTTTTAATGTAAATCCCCCTCCGCCTGATTTCCCCCCTGAATTACTGATTTTTTGGACTTCAGCCATCCAACTACACAGACTGTTAACACACTCTCAACAGGTAAATGATTTCTTTCTTGAAATGTCTTATTATTTTCAACTTTTAAACTGTAACTGGTTTCCTATCAATCATGTATTTTTCTCTTTTTAGTTTAAGAGAACATGTAAGGCCCAATCCCAATTCTACCCCTTAGCCCTTCCCCTTTCCCCTACCCCTCCGTTTCGCGCGTTCACATGAAGGGGTAGGGGTGTCTCGATTCTCTTTTGGTTGGAGGGGTAGGGGTAAGGGGAAGGGCCAGATAGCCCTTCAAACGAAGATTTTTCGGGACCACACTTCAAACGAAGGGGTATGAATTATCTCAGCGTAAACCGGCTTCAGCGGCAACATGGCTGGCCGAGAGAACAAAAAGACATAAATGTAAGCATTTTTTTGGCATTAATAAAGATTTTAACGAAATGTAATCATTTGTTTTATGTTACATTCAATCATGAATTCATATTTATGGTCATGTTACTCAAAGAAATGTTTGCAAAAAATCGCTAAAGTTTGCTAACGTCATATCATTACAGACTGCAAGATAGTGTCACAACATGTCAGTTCATGTCTGATCAGGGCGATAACCACCGTAGACATTGAGGGGGGCTAGTCCCCCCAATAATTATAAATCGCTAAACCCTTTTCTCAAATATTTCCAATTCGAGAGCGAGAGAGAGAGAGAGAGACTAGATGACTTGCGTGGTCTTTTTGTCTTGGCGTTCTCTTTTTGAGTGAGTTTTACTTCACAACACGTGATTTATCCTCTTGTTGCTGGAAAATAGAATGTAGTGAGTCAGTATTTAAACTGTTGCTATTAAAAGTTGTGGGGCAGCGTTATAATCTTTGCTCCTGGATGTGTGAGCTGCGTGATCTCTGATATATGTGTGTGTGTGTATGCGTCAGTAGCAGCGCATTAATATAGAATGGTAATTAAAAGCTCTAATGCACACCAACACACCAGTACGGGAAAGCAGAGCGGTGTGTGTATTGTAGGAGCTAGACGACTTATGGTGACGTGTGACGGCATAGTATTGGTGTCCCAATTCTTAGGGGAATATTTTCACCTCTACCCCTTGACACTCTGTTTCAAGGAACAAGGTAATGAGAAGTGGTAAAATAGAAGTTTGGGATTGGGCCGGTAAGGGTGTGACGGCAGCAGTGGGACATGTTCAGGGTAGTATCCTTCTTCTCCATCTCCCCAAGTAACAAAGTTATTGAATTATGGGGATCATATTGTTGATTTTTATTTTTTATACTTGTGTTTATGCATAACATACATGTTAAGAAGTGCTCACAATACTACTGTTCATAAACCTTGTTTTTACATAAACAAAGGAAGGAGGCCATTGTAATCAAACTCAATTTGCATTCCATGCTGAGTCGAGCATCGGTACTACCTCGTTCATGCTTCGAGGGATAAAACTGCCGACTCATCACAACCACATGGTGACTCTCTGCCTGTGAAAAACCCATCTAAATATTTTGTGTGGTGTGTGGTGTGTGTGTGTGTGTGTGTGTGGTTTGTGTGTGTGTGTGTGTGTGTTCTTTCTGGTTTAACATCAAATCGTCCTTTATAATGTAAAGAACATTCTGTGAAAATGTAACCTTGATATCTTTAATATTGACTGAGTAAGTCATAGTGAAATTAATGGTTGAAATCAATCTTTGATGCTTGTTATCTCCTAATTAGATTTTGAGACTTTAGCCTGGATTTCACAGACAGGGTCACAAATACACATAATGATGGGCTTACAGGCATCATAGAGGATTGTGAAAATACAGTATTTCACTAGAACTTGGTCTTCATTACACTGTTTTCTGTTTCTGTTTTTGTTTTACCTCTGTATTTATTTATGTTCAATGTCAATTTACTGTCCATGTATTCTTACATTGTTTCCCAAACCTGTCCTGGAGGACCCCTAGCCCTGCATATTTTGTATGTTTCCCTTATCTAACACACCTGATTCCACTCATCGTTAGTAGAGACTGCAAGAACTAAACTGGGTGTGTCTGATTAAGGAGACATACAAAATGTGCAGTGCTGAGGGTACTTCATGGAGAGGTTTACTGTATCTGCTAATAACTTGTTAAAATCACTGTCCATTTTGCTTACAATTTCACATGTCATTAATAAATAAAAATACCCTAACTGACACAACATGCTGTTTTTTTTATTTTTATGGAAACCTTAATAGAAGCTATACGATATTGTAAGACCATGCAGATAGAGGGGTAAAAAACAATAGTAATAAATAATTTATTCAAATAATATTAATAAAACTAATATTAATTATATAAATATACTAATATTAATGAAAATAAACTATAATTAAAAAGGTTATTTATAGCACCATTAAGGTTCTATATAGTACTTTCAAAGCATGGTTCTTTATGGAACCCTATAAAAAGGGTTCTATTTAGCACCAAAAAGGGTTCTGCTATTGTTACAAGCTGAAGAACCCTTTTCTGGTACTGTTTAGAACCATTTTTCTTAAGAGTGTAGATAAAGTTGTCATTCTGTAAAAACCAGAGAAACTAATGATGGAATGGAAGTATTGTGTTTGTGGAATAAATGTATCACAAGTGAGCTGAGAACAGAGAGAGGTGAGTATTGAGTGTCATTAGTATCATGAATTTGAGTCAACAGTGAGTATTAGTTACCCAAAAGGTGAAAAAGTGGAGATCAAATAGCAGGGATTTCCTGCATCAGATCACTTACAGAATCAGACCCCAGGGACACAGAGAGAGAGAGAGAGAGAGAGCTGTATTAGAGTGTGAACCATCAGAAGTGTTTTGTTTTCAGGTAAATCATTCTTTGCAATGATTCATGGTTATGAGTTTTGTCAGGAATGTAGGAAACTCAAGTGAGGGTGTTACGAGAGATGTATGGGTTGACAAAATCATCACAAGAGTTTTGTCATGTATTTTTGACTAGTCATCATGGCTCTTGACAATGCAATGAAACAAGCTATCAGTGGGGGGGTGTGCATAAGAACAGCATTACAGCACAATATTGTCTTGTGTATCTTAACTATGACATCTTTTCTGCACAAATTAAGAAAATTACATTCGGAAACTGTATTTTTAAGACTTTGCTCAAATGTTTAGAAATAAATAGGAACAACTCTCTTGAACTTTGAAATAGTAGTTCAGCTGTAAACTACAAAAAAAAATATTTCATCATAAATTATTAATAAATTGTAACCTTGTCAAGTAATTTATGAAATATCAGCAATTTAAGGCACTTAATTGGTTCCCTTTCAGTCTGTCACTACGAGTCCGAAGAATTGGGACCTCACTTCGAGAGACCAATCCACTTCAAGTGTAAACTATACAAGCTAATGGACATTGGCATGCGATGATTTCATCTAGCTGCCGCTGATAACAGTGTGAGCATAAAAAGGTAGCAGGTGCAACACATACCAGCTTTTCGCTTCGGAGCAGAGCGATCACATCGTTTTGCTCCTGACTACTCTACTGAGAGAAGAAGACTGAATGAGTTCAGCATGCTCTTTGGCGCTCTTGGTGTTGGCGGTACAGCGCTTCAGCAGTGGTGGTTTTCCCGTGTCGAGTTGGTTGCACTACCCCCTGTTTGTGTTGCAGGCGGCCATCTCCCCTGTGCACTTAAGCATGCTAAAAGAGCTTTTTCCCTAAAAGAGCATTCACGGGTGCATCTTTTTAAAGACAACATTGCGTAGCCACCGGATCCATGTTTCCTGGATGTGATCGTTACCTGGCATCGGGTGATGGTCACGATCGCTGCCTCACGTGTCTGGGCATTAAGCATGCTGAGGTGGCATTCGTGGATGATTCATGTTTTCATTTCTGGAAGATGACCATCTCGGAGTTGTGGACCAAGCCGCCGGTTTAGCCAACAGAGTGCGGAGCTCCATTGCCTCTGCCTCGATCTAGTTCTCATCATGGTGGCAGTCAGGTGGGGGCTACTTCAGGCAGTAGCACGGGCGGTTTGAGGGTTACAGTGGTGGCAAACCCCTCAGGAAACTAACCCTTGGGGGACCATCGCTCCTCTTGCACTTCGCAACCAGTTGAGCTGCCAAAGGGAACGTGTTGGGCCCTCTACAAGGAGCGTACCAGCAGTATCCTTCGGCGCTCCTTACTTGCCCCCGCGCTTGGATTTCGATCGCTGGGTTGGTCACACAATTCCGCTACGTCCAGTTCACCCGGCATCACCCCAAGTTCAGCGGCATCCGCTTCACGTCAGTAAAGGCGGCTGATGCTACGGTGAAAGTGGCTGAGTTAGGATAAAGAGCCAAGTGCGGGGGAGATCGCGCAGTCCTACTGGTGGCGGAAACGACATTTACAAGACAAGAGCCGTCCCCCGCGACCGAAATTACTAACAGGTGTTTTATACTGCCCCTACTTCATTGCACCTATAAAACGCGTGGGTTACGACCGATCTAAGCGGACCGTGTGGTCTTGAACCGGAGGGCCCTTCCACCAGGGTTTAACGGGTGTTCAAGATGTTTACGCAGAAACGCATCTTCGGGTGCATCCGTCCCTGAGATTGGTTTGCAGCGATCGACCTGAAGGACGCATGCTTTCATGATATCGTCACCACCCATGGTGGAAAATTACTGAAAATTTTTACTTAATACAAGTACGGTGTTACATTGCGAAATAAATACTCCAATTACAGTAAACGTACTGGTGTCAAAAACGATTTCTTAAAGTACAAAGTAGTCCTCTCAAAGAAACTAGGCTCAGAGTAACGTGACTGGTAGGTGGTGCCTCAGGGAGTACCAGAGGGGTGGCAGAAGTGTTCTAACAGCAATACTTAAAAATTCAATAACAAAATTACCCGAGAACGCGAAGTTGCAACTGACTTCAGTGTTGTGATGTATTTCTGAATAAAGGACAGAGTTTTATTTTGGTGCACTTCCACTCCACCTCTTGCTCATAGCAGATTCACGGTTGGATAGGAGTGGTTACGAATATCTGCTTTTTTACATCTGACATCACGCTTCACCCGCTTCTGGGTCTCACTAGTGTTGCTTTTGGCGCCTGTTTTTAATTTTATTTGTTAGTCTAGGCCTATTGTGTGAAGCTGTCATTTTCTTTTTTATTAGTTTTAGTCCGTTCATGACGCTTTTTATCGAGTCAAGTTTCAGTCAACTAAAGTCTGAGCATTTAGGCTATTTTGTCAGAATATCCATGACTATTTTTGGCCTATTTTTAGTCGACGAAAACTGATGACATTTAGTGATTTTAGTCAATAAAAATTGTATTTGTCTCTTTTTAGTAATGCAATCTATCGTAACCCCTCAATATAATTATAATGTACCTATGTAGTTAAACGAACCAAAATTTTATTTTAGACAACCCCATTTCAAACAAGGTACCGTATTTATTATTGTTACCCGTATAGACGCAAGATACATCCATTCCATAAAATCTATAATTCTGACCCATACATGTATTTTTTGCTAGTGCCTACCACTATACCCCAGTGACTGGTTTTGTGGTCCAGGGTCACATATGAGTATTGCATGTAAACATCAAGTGTTACAATTAAATATTCAACCAATCAACCAGGTCAAACAAGCTACTTTGCCTATATTTGAGTTAACTAATTTATGTTATTTAATACTTAACATAGTTTAATTATGTTTATTATGATTTTAAAATGAACTACCTAATTCAAATTCCGATTCTAATTACTTCCAAAAAAATATTTTACAGTTACATTTTTTTCATATGATCTATTTGCAGTTTTAAATGATACACTGTTAAGCCACTTATTTGATTGCTCTAAACTATAATATTTGATCTGATCAATATCTAATATCTAATATAATTATTTAAGATTTTACTTCTTGTACCCCCAAAATGCACCAGTTATGTTCTAGCCTTTAGTTTAGTTATGTAGCTTATACCTTCAATTATGAGTAGCTTATGTAACTACAATTTAAAGTTGCTTCCCCAACACCGCTGCTCAAACCTCAGAGTTACACAACACTGACAGTTTGATGCTGAGACTGGAAGGCAGAATTAGGACCACCACAGGTACACTACATATACACACCAACATGTACACACATATACACACACATTGTTAAATTACATCATGGGTTTTGACAGTTATAGACTCAGAGTATGTGAATGCACAGTCATTATATAATAAAATATACTATACATTCAAAAATGCACTTATTGTATAATAAAAAAGTAATGCATACTGCCAAATAATACTTAGACAAGAACAAAGTCTGGTCCAGCCTGCATAACCAACTGAACACCTAAACACGAGCCAGGACCCATCACCTAGCATCAGTGCCTGTCTGAGTTCACTGATGCTCTTGTCTATATGAATAGGAGCAAATTCCTGCTTAAATGTTCTAACATCACTGTAAAAAATGACCGTGAATTTAAAGGTAAAAGACTGTAAAAATGCTACAGTAAAAACCTGTTAAATGGTTAACGGTAAATTCCCCTACTATATACGGTGAAAAACTGTATTGGACAATACATGTATTGGACTTAATTTTACGGTAGTATACTGGTTTGGGAAGTGAGAAAGATGTATAACTTACAGTGAAACCGTAAATTGCATTCCAGAATTCCCTGGGGTGTACTCATTTCAAATTTGATGTTTTTTTATTGAAATAACTGTTTCTTCTCAGTTTTTTCTTATCAGTTTTGTATATTAGGGATGTGTGTTACACCTAATGTTGTTAAATTAATGTTTATTGCATTATTTCAGTTTCTTGTGTGTTACCGTGATGGTGTTTAGTGTTTGTGTGAATGACACTGTGCACCTTCTATATATGTTATTATTTAAAAGCTGTTTGTGATTGGCTTTGGTTCATCATGTGACTTTCTCATCACCACCTGCATTTGGTGGTTATTGTATTACAAAGGTACAAAACAGATTTTAGTGCTTCAGTAGGTTGGTATTAACATTGTATCAGTTAATGAAATGCGGTTTTTAACTGTAAATTTAAACAGTTCTGTAAAACTTAAAATGTTGCTACCGTATTTTTTACGGTAAAATTCTGGCAACCACAGCTGCCGTTTTTTTACCGTAAATTTTACGGAATTTTTTTACAGTGTGGTGTCAAACCTTCCCAGAAGAATGGAAGCTGTTAAAGCAGCAAAGGGAGGTCTAATTATATTA
>JADLZN010002505.1:0-20765 GCA_018155175.1 Sinocyclocheilus anophthalmus | reverse complement strand
TTATGTGTTTATGTAGTAGGTTAGACTAGTTTAAGTGTTTATGTGTTTAATAAAACCTTACTTGTATCACACTTTACGTGTTCATTGTTTACTCATAACCGTAGTCAATAATCATGCGGATTTACGTTACAAACGTATAGAATTGTACAGTAAGAAGGTTATTTCCTTTAACAAGGAAATTAACGTTCTTAGAATTGACAAGACGGTTGACCCTGACTGGTCAGCTAAATATCTACAGTGGATCTAAACTAGGAATAGTTAATTATAACTAGTTATGGTTAATTATTCATATTTCCCATGAGCTGATTTGCTACACCAGCTCACCTACAGAAGAAGTGAGTATGTTTTGTAAAGAATCTTTGCAAATCGCTTTTCCTAAAAATGTGCTAGTTAGCAAGTCGCGCAAAGTTTACAGTCTCATGAGAACAGCCGTCACCCCACGGAAGAGAGGGGCAGGGTAAGCAAAGCTTATTAACATTTAAATGAACATGCACCGAAACAGGTCGCTGTGAACAGAGCTGTTTTTGACAGGGTAAAAGGGGTGTTGTTTTACACTACCATTGAGGATTTTTAAAAAGTATGTTACAGACATTTCATGAAGACCCTAAAGAATCATACCAACTTGTGGAAAATGGGCATCTGATGTCCCCTTTAACGATTCTTCTAGTACTTGAAGATAATTGGTGCTAAATATATACAATTATACTAAACCTATAAGAAATACTACTTTATGGTAATATTTTGTCATTTTTTTAAACTGAAGACAGCAAAAATATTTCCCAAATGTGTATCTTTAATATTGACAATTGAAGTCCTTTTGTGAATTAAGAATACATTGATTCATATTGATTAAGACATCATAAAATTGGCAATGTCTCAGAGAAGAATCACTTTGAACAATTCAATAAATGAGTTGTTAGACTGAAACAAACGTGCTCAGCATATATCTAAGCATCTTGGACTGATTCACTGAAAGTAATTAGTTCATAAGAGTTATTATTTGTTAGTAAGTAGCACTACACTGGTTCTGTTGTTTGTGAGGAACCGCTGAAGATAAGTCTGTGTATTGTCTGTGTATTATTTGGTGGAACCCAGTCTTTCACTCTAGGCTTCAGACTGCAAACCTTAAGCCCCCTAGTTGGCTCCTTGGTGTGTGTAAGATTTCAAAAGATGGCTTTCACACTAATTTAACAAACCACACTTCAATGGAATCAAACTTGAGGTCCACACCAAAACATTAAAGGATTTGTTGCAGGAGGAGGCATGAAAGGGAAAAACACCTGAGTTGTTGAATGAGATCTTCTCCCTCTTTGATGACATTTACAGTGAATTGCAGTGTGGTCTGTTGCTGCTGCCCGAAACGCTTGATCAGGTCCTGAACGGCCTCCACCGACTCGGCATACACATCGTCCAACAATTCCTTCTGCAACTCCTCCAGCCACGTCCACAGCTATGCACAAAAGACACATGCATTAATCACTTTTTACATTGCTTAGAGAGCTCTATATTATTATTTCAATTGCACATTAATTTAGCATATTCTGCACACTCATCACATATTTAATTAAGTTTCTAATTTCTGATCTAATATTGAGCATTAATGTATCTGGTTCTGGTGCAAATGTGTAAAACTACACGCTTTCATAACTGGGTTGAATGACCAACTAAAACTATTTTTTACTTGACATTCTCATGGTGCACACAAAAGAAAATAAATAATAAGCATGCTAAATATCGACATCATTTTAAGGCACAAAAAAAAAATCACAGTAGTTACAAAAAAAAAACCCCCACCACATTATGCATAAAACCGGGAACATTGCTCAGAGCAGGCGATCTGAGGCCTAAGGCGAACTGTTTTGAAGTTTATTGTTGACGGTGGTGAATTTGTTACAAAAGCAGTGCTTTGATGGTTGTTGGGGAGATGCTCTCCAGAGGTGCTTTAAAGACATTAATTTGAAGATAAAGAGTTTATTTTTCCTGAGAGGATTTTAACAAGCTGACAGTTTAACATATGCTGAAACTGTCCAGGGAGGTTGCATTTTTTTAATCAAAGCTTTTTTTGCACGACTGCAAAAAAACTTTGAAGTTACTATTTTGTAAATTTAGATGAAACTGCTCAACCATCCCTAGTTCTTACCTCCTTAACATGAGTGTGGAAAGCCACTGACATGTCCAGCAAGACTTTTCGCTGCTCCACACGCCTTACAAAGTCCTGGATCCGGTCCTCCAGCTGATGGGCGGCCTGATAGATCTCCTCCGGGTCACACTCACCTGTCTGGGCCAACTGCTCCGCAGCTTCAAGCAGCTTATCAGCATTTGTGTATGTATTCTGATAAAGAAGAGACATGTATGGACTATGATTATGATGCTCATGCCAACTGGAAAGAATATTTTGCTTCCATGCATTTTGGCACTGACTAGTCCAGTAGTTTTGTCACTAGTCAACATGACTGTGTAGAACAAATAAAATCGTTTACATAAAGTAAAAAATAACCCATGGACTAGTCTACTAGCAGTGATCAGTTATAACTAGTGGTCGACCGATATATCGCATTTTTCAAATACCGGCATCGGCAGATACGTTTTTCTGTTTGGCAGATGTGTTCGAGGTGGGACTTTTATTTTGACGGCAGCGCCTGAGCACACAGTGCTCGCATTCTCCCTCTTCATTGTTTGTTGTCATCGTTTAACAGTTCTGCCTAATACAGACAGAAGTCTGTCTAATAATCAGATAAAACAAAGGAATTAAAATGTATACAAAAAGTATTAAACCGATTGCTTTTATATTATTAGTAATAAAGGCAAACATTATAATACTTTCTCATTTGCAAGTCCAGCATTCAGCAAATACGCATATCATTTAAACAAATCTTTGAATGACTAATGATGAACATTTAATTTCACAAACCTTGGCGACTTAGTCGAATCCAGCTGTCAGATAGTGTGAAGTGTTGCATTGTATATTGACCTGATCGATGTGTGCTCTGCGTGGACGTCGAGCCGTGCGAAATTGAATCCGGACAGGAGGAGGAGAGGTTAGCTTCAACGGGGAGACCGGCGAGCAACTTTAAACTCGTTATTCAAAACTATCTGCTTATGCATTTGCCCACTGTCATATTCGTGTCATTTTCACTGAGTGCTGCTTGTAAAATGAGTGTTATCTTGGCTTTAGGTGAAACAATATGATTCCCAATGCACACAAACTTACCAGAATACCGAGTGCTCTGTTGGTTAAAGTTTACTTCCTTTTTAATTATATTTTATTAAATATTTATTTATTTGTGAAAAAATACTGTAATGAAAATTGATAGACTCGGAAGTGTTGTCAAGAAAGTATGGTATTTTACACATTTATTTTTTTATGAATTTCATTTTCAAATTATTTTAAGTTTCTCAAACATTAATTAAAATAAATAAAAATTATAATTAAAATAAAAAATATACTTATACAGTATATAGGCTTTAATCAGCCTCGGCTCTATAAGATATCTCGCAGAGGCTGGTCAAAAACCAAAATCGGCGACACTGTAGGCTTGCAGTGTTTTTTAAGCCGCAGCACCGGTTACGTCACTTTCCCACCGCGTCACCGACCCCCACCATCGTTTTGATTTTTTATCGTAATAAAAATAATTTTGTTCTGTTAGAGAACAGACACTACAATTAAAATTGAACGCGGCTGCTCAATGCAGCGTGCTGTACGACAGTCGCATCACAGATCAGATTATTTCTCCAGTACGGAGAGTGAATTCGAGCTGACTGACAAGAAGAGTGAGGTGAGACAGACAAGACGATTGCGGATGATTTAGTTTTGAAACGAAATGCAAAAGCACCTGTTTTGGCAATATTTTGGATTTTGAAAAGCCTGTTGACTTTTGACGTTTATCTAAGCTGATTTTGGAAGTTTTTTAAAAACATTCATTTCTTATTTAATTGGTTCCACATTATTTGCTGATTTTACTTTATATAAACTTTGTGTCATTTATTTATTTTATTTGACATTCGTTTTGCTAATAAATGTTCTACGTTTATTATTTATTTGGTTATATTTTATACATGTTTACTTATTTCCAGTTGTGTATACCTATTAAACTTGATGTGCTAAGTTATTTGTTATTTTATATTAGGCATAGCATGCCCTATAGCATGGTGTATTTTTATACGTTTTTTTAATAAAAGTTCTATGTTTTATATATAGGCTAAAGTGAGTTTGACATTGTATTTTGTTGTTGCATTCAAGAAATTGACGCCGAACTGCTGCTAATTCAAAAGTGAAAGTAAAATGATCACGGCGCTTTTAAGCTATTTACAAGCGAAGGAAAGCGAGGAAAAGAGGAAACGCCCCCACGGTGATACCGGTATTGTCACACGTCGATTAACCGGTGGGAAAATCTCCTCACCGTCACAACCCTAACCATAGTTATTAAATAATATTTAAAGTGAGTAATATATTTAAAGGGTTAGTTCACACAAAAATTTAAATTCTGTCTTCATTTACTCACCCTTATTTTGTTCCAAACCTGTATGAGTTTATTTATTCTGTTGAGTACAAAAGAAGAGTTTGGAGAATAATGGTAATTCAAAACAGTTGATGGTCAATGATTTCTATAGTATTTCGTTCCTACTATGAAGTCCATGGGGGACAAACAACTGTTTGGCTCTTCAAACTCCTCAAAATATATTGTTTGGGTTCAACTAAGAAAGAAACTTATACAGGTTTGGAATAACATGAGGGTGAGTAAATGACAACATTTTCATTTTTGGGTGAACCATCCCTTTGATCAGATTCCAAAAAAAGAAGTAATTATTAAATAATTATATTACATTTAAAATGCTGTACAGTATATTACAATTATGTTAGGATTACATGATAACAAATTATTCATAATTATTTTGACCTCCTAAAATATTAACTTGATCCCTTGAGAAGTTAAGTAATATTTTCATCATTATTTTCACAGTTTCTCTGACGTTGGTTAATGGTCACATTTACATGCAGGTACACAAACAAAATCTTTATACTTTTAGTGTTCGAATATTGTTTTTATATTGAAAGGACTTTTTTTTTTTATGATGCACTCTTATAATTTAATTAACCTATTTTCAACAATTCACAAAACCCTGCAGTTCCTTCACAAACCCCAAAAATTATGTTTAATGCACTATGTTGCACTCTACTCTCTCAAAGGATAGAATATACGGTATTTTCCTTCTCTTTGTATTTTTGTAATCAATAAAATATCCCTATTCAAAACTGTGATAAACGAGTTTTGAAAAAGTAATCTAAGAGTAATCAAGAAAGTAGTCATACCTAAAATGAGTAATCTAATAGATTACATTCCTAACTACAATTTATGTCATGTAATTTGGAATCAGTAACAAACTATAATTTGTAAGTAATCTACCCAGCACTGTTAAAAATGGATAGTTGGGAAAGACCTTGCGTGTTATATTATGTTTAGTGACTCCTTATTAGCTGTGCTTTTGACTTAATTGGAAGAATACAGAGAAGCCCGATCAAATAAATCTTGAAGGGAAGGGGAGATTTTAGAGTGGCGAACCTGAGCAACTTCCTCAAAGTCTTCATGGCGTTTCTGCAGGGCTCGAGCGCGATGTAGAGATTTCCCCACTCCTGTGTGTTTGCTGAGAAACGCCTCACCGTGGTTCTCAATCCAGTCAAGAACCTGCTCACACACACAATGCACACAAGAGGAAAAAAATGAAATTAATATGTGAGACAGCAGCAGAGCTATCCAGTCCTTCTCTAGGTGAGAATGTGTCCTGTCAGATAATGGGAGTCAAAACAAGGTACCACGACAGGTGATGCTGCAGGGTCCAAGACAGAAAAAATTATGTATAAAGGTGTCGTTCACAGTGTAACTCTCCCTCTCTGCAGTTCATCGCATCCCCAGCACCTGAATAGTGGTTTCCATGGCAACACTTTCCCTCAGCCACAGAATTAGCCATTTTGCATTCTCTCGGTCAAACAGCTCGCTGCAGAAAACCACAATCTCTGCACCAACAAACTGGCCCTAAACCTCTGAAGACAATGTACAATAGAGAGATGCCTAGTATAACGCTATAGCAGCGGCTTATCCTTGACTTTAAATTATGCGTGACTATTTCTGTTTGTGTGTAAACAAATATAACCCCAGAGAAGTTAAGCCAAGATGTTGCGGTGGTGTTTTCTCTCCTATATTAAAGAGGCAGTGGTAACAAAATTACATGCTAAACTAAAGCCTGCCCAGAAGTATGAATGTGGAAATCTCCAAAACAGAAAACAAAAAAATGTCCGCACTTTGCGGCACGGCGGGTTATAAAAAGTACTGGACTTTGTACCAATCGACACGGAAATAAAAAAACTATACCAGTCTTCCTTTATTATCGGTAGTTTAAAAAAAAAAAAAAGCAAGTGTTTACAAAGGACACAAATTGTCAAATTATGTGTCATATTACATCATTAATATTAATCAAACAGAAGATTTATAAGACAGAAAATATTAATATTTTGTATTTTTAAATCAATGTTATTTAATTGTTTTATTTCATATATTAGCAAGAAAATATTTTTTATTTTAACCATTTTATATATTTTATTTGAAAATGTTTTTTTTTTTAATTCAAATTCATTAAATAATGGACATGGAAAATTTTTATTTTTTAATTCGAAAGCTATATGCAATTGTATTTCATTTATTGTAAAAAAAAAATCACTTTTTTTTTCAACCAAATTATAAAAAAATACTTGACAATTTTTGTATTTTTTTTTTTGGTATCAAAACTTAGGATCGAAAAATCAGGAGATCTCATGATACGAATACAAAATTTTCTGGTAGGACAAACAAAAATGACAACAGTTACTTTGGTAACACGGCTCAGTTGCCTATGGAGTCCTTTCAGCTATTCATGCAGACTCTACTTCCTTTCTTTTGTATCTCCCTCTCACATCCTTCCATCCCATTGTATCATCTTGATGCTTTTTAAATCGTCCCTCAAGGGTATTATGAAATGCCACATGTAGTTCTCAGTACCACACTTCGACCCACGTGGATCTAGTGGGGTATTTTCAGGTGAATGAATATGTGTGTGTGTGTGTGTGTTTTACCTGCTGAACGTCTTGCTGGAATACACACAGCTGCAGACGTTGGTGCAGCCGGACCTTACGGTGCTGCCAGATGTTCTCCAGCTGCCTCTGGTGATGCAGAACCTCATGGATGATGTCCAAAACATGGTGCACCGCTTTGGAGTAATTGGCAGAAGCCGTCAGCGAATCAGTGCTGCCAGGGGTCAAGGGGCGCTGAAGTTTGTCCAATAAGGCTTTTCCATCTTGGCTCACCTGGGAAAGAGCGGGACAATGATGAGAAAACAATTGCACAAACCTAATAGACTAAATGAAGTTGTATTGTCACATGCATTGTAACTCTTCATAGCACTGCGTTTTATAATAAATATATTTAGCTAAAATTGCCACTTTAGACGTGTCTGTAATTGCTATAGTGTGCAAGTACCATTTACTTTGGGATCAGTACCCTTAAATGTTTTTTCAAAAGTGCCTGGCAATTTAGAGATTTCGAGACACACGGCTCGGTACCTCAGAGTAGGCAGCGGTGATCTGCTCATACAGGCCTTGGTGATGGTGGATGGCGTCCTCTAGGTCCTGTAGCTCAGAGGGCAGATCCACCTCCCCGCATGCTTTACACCATGAGTCCACATTGCTCATGTACTGCAGAGAGACAAAAATACACACACACTTACAACAAAATTACAATAATATCAAGCCCCTAATAATAAAAAAGAAACAGTAATGAACAGCCATAAGGTAATGGACTAGATCTGTTAGTGCCAAGAACTAGATCAAACCAACTTATTTGGTTTAATCTTCAAAGCTTTGCTATGTAACCATTCTACACTAGCTTTGAAGAAGTTCTGAACAGTTTGTTTTTCCATCTAAAGTGTACTTAGACATACAAAGTGATTTCTTAACATAATTTTCTCCTCAGAACACGAATTTATCCAAAATCTTCATTAAAAGCCATTCAAAGACCTTAAAACAGTATGTACTTTAAAATTCTAGTTCTAAATTGAACATCTCATAACTCTCATCACAATGTTTGTACATCTGATTGTATATTCCAGTATAGTATGTCCATACAGACCTCTGACATCAAAAGAAATGGAATGAATTAAAACTAATAAGGGCAAATGCAGGACATGATGAGAGACATGGTTCATATGCCGCACTCCGAATATCAATTCAAATCAAATCGTCTTTCATCTCATCTCACTCTTCCTCAGAGATGAAGAGCAGAACGTGGCTGGGAGTCTGGTTCAACTCAAACAGAATCTCATGCATGAGGACAGCCAAAACCAGACAGCCTTGTGATTGGCGGTTGTGGTGATGCTTAAAGGGAAAGAAATCTCTGGACGGGAGATTGTTGTTGATATAGCCCCTCTATGAAAACACTGCATGTGTGAGAGGAATATTTTATAAGGGAAAGCAAGCTTCACCTGTCCTCTCTACTGCAGTCTCTCAAATGTGCTTTTCCCACATTTTTAAAGGGGTCATATGATGCAATTAAAAAAATTTTCCTTTCTCTTTGGAGAGTCACAAGCTCTTGGTGCATAAAGAAAATCTGTAAAGTTGCAAAGGCTAAAGTCTCAAATCCAAAGAGATATTCTTTATAAAAGTTAAGAGTCAACTACGCCTACCTAAAACGGCTCATTCTAGCATGCCCCCACATCTACGTCACGATGTGGGAAGATTTGATTAACGCCGCCCAAATGTTCACGCAAAAAAAGAAAGCGTAACTTTAATTCTTGCTGTTGCCGCTACTGCCATGTTTTTCTTGTGGAGACACTGTGTGTTTCGTTGTGTAAGCGAAACTACTTTGTTTGGCCTTCAAATGAGGACACGACTAGAAATCAGTGGTTTTTAAGTTGTATTTACAACACTGTTCCGAAACAGTTCAACCCAAATATTCAGATGTGTGCTGCGCATTTTATGGAGGATGGATGAGGACTGTTTCCTGAACCAGTAGCCTAATGCGTCTGTGGCACAAAGGCTGTTTCTATAAAGTTGGGCAGTTCCAACTTTGCAAGGACATCCTGGTGCTTTTGACTCACAGCCTGTAATTAAGTTTTCATATTTAAAGAATTTTCCACTGAAGATTAAAATGCGAGTTTTGAGCAGTGTAGAGTAGGCTTGTCATTTCTCCGATCAAAAATGCAGACACGGTTTTATGTTTACACAGCGCGATGCAACACAACACGTAAAAAAACAGTACAAGTCATTATAATCAGTAATTATGTCCCAACTGGATGCAACAAATGCCTCATTTGTAATGGGTTTTATTGGTTTGGTATCCTCATGCTGGAGAGACGGCATCACAGATGTTAGGGGCCCGATAACATTTCCGTCACACGCTTGAGGTATTCGGCCAATCACAACGAACTGGTTAGCTGGCCAATCAGAGCACATCTCGCTTTTTTAGAACGATGAGCTTTGTAAAAATCGACGCGCTTCAGAAAGGCGGGACATAGAGGAGAAACAGTAATGTACATTATATGGAAATAATGTGTTTTTTTAACCTTAACACATAAACACATTGCATTACACCAAATACACAAAATAATGTTCTTTTTAGCAACGTCTATATGACCCCTTTAAATATGAGTGTATTTCACTTTCATGAAGGACTAGTGAATTGACAATCCAAATAAAGGGCTTAGTAAAGAAATAAATTTGATTATTAAAAACATCTATAAAACTGCTCAGAATAATTGTTTTCACTCAATATGTGTATTTTAAGCTTATTAGAGTATTGTGCTGTTAGCTTAGCAACACGCTACCATCAAACTCCTTCAAAATCAGTTGTAAGTTTGCGTATTATGCTGTCATCTATTTAAAGCCTTATGAGAAACCACTCACGAGGTTTCAAGACCTTAGAAGGCAGCTGCCTATGTAGGTGGCAGGCAGTTCACGAGGTTTAAAGGGTTCATATGAGGATTGTCAAGTTTTCCTTTCTCTTTGGAGTGTTACAAGCTTCTTGGTGCATAAAGAAGATCTGTAAAAAAGTTGCAAAGACTAAAGTCTCAAAAACCAAAGAGATATTCTTTATAAAAGGTAAGAGTCAGCCACGCCTACCTAAAACGGCTGCTCGTTTTAAAAAAACACACCATCACATATCTAAATCACTAGTGGAAATATAGCATACATCCGTAAAATTGCAGCAAAAAAGGCGGCGTGTTTCAGGAACAGCAGTATGTTGATGCAGCCATGGTCAGGGAGACGCTGTGTGATTCAGTATGAAAGCAAAAGCACTTTATTTGGCCTTCCGGAAGTAGATGCAATTAGGAATCATTGGTTAAGATTTATTTACAGCAGAACAGCACAACCCAGATGTTCGATTTGTGCAACGCATTTTATGGACGACAGTTTTTTGAACTTAGAAGAGTACAAGGCTGGGCTGTGCACAAAGGCTATTTCTAAAAATAAAAAAAAATTTAAAAAACTGTCAGCTTTCTTAACCGCGGCTTGTGTACTGCATCAATACTGTGTCTGTTCACCTTTCGGGCTTGAACTGATGATAAAACTAATGACATTATTAACTGTCTTGATATTTAACTTTGAAAGCTGACGCTCGCGATTATGGTAAGGGGCGTTACATTTCCGACGCGTGCTTGTGGTGTTCGGCCAATCACAATGCACTGGGTCAGCTGGCCAATCAGAGCAGACTGCGCTCGTCAAAGGAGGGGGCTTTATTGAAAACAAAGCGTTTGAGAGAGGCAGGGCATAGAGGAACTACAATAATGTACAGTATTTTAAAAAAATAATGTGTTTTTTGAACATTAAAAAAGCATGTCAACATATTCTGTTACAAATACACAAAATAATTATCTTTAAAAAAAGCATCATATGACCCCTTTAAGACAGATCTTGCATTCTCTTTTCTGAAATGATCTTGCTGATGATTAATTTGTTATTCAAAACGAATCAAAGCCTAAGTCTGATTATCACTCACTTTTAACCGCATGTGAAATCCATTCCTCTTTTCTCTTGCTCCAGAAGTAATTATGAAAACTCTCACACATATATACTGGTCTCTCTGCTGAGCGCTCACTGGTATCAGTTTTCATTAAGAAAAGATGTTGCAAGCGTTCTCTCTAACCTGGTCGCATTTCTGGTGGAAAGTAGCAGACATCTCCAGCAGGGCGCTCCTCTCGTCCAGCGCAGCAGCAAAGGCTTTCCACTCCTGCCGCCCAGCGGAACCTGAGACGTTTGATCTGCTGGGACGCTAGGCGCAGCCTCCAGCAGACGGTTCCCACCGACATGATGCGTGGGGGGGGGGGGGGGGGTGGGGGGGGGGGTTTTTTTTACGTAAAACATTCTGCGGGAGACGGAAACATTTACTACCAAACACAATGTCAAAAACAAAATGATTTAAAATAGAAAGGTTTTAGTATAGAATTTTAATATTAGCCATTTGTTGTTTATTGGCTATAACATAAAACTTCATAGTATCAACCAGAGATTTATCATCAGTGCAACACTAATTCAAACGGATGTCCTTTCACAATATCACATTTTGAAAACTGCTTCAGAATGGATTGTTCACTCAACACTGCTATTAGAGGACAACACTATACATCCCAGCAGATTCCTGTCCGTTTAAAACGCAAGTCAACCATTAGGAGAAGATCAGTAGTGTGCAAGTCTGATTACTTTCTGATCAATAAAGCACAACGTAAGTCTGAAGATGAACAAAAACTGCTCATTGAAAATGAATGTGCGTTTGTTTCCTTGTCTCTGTTTTCTCTCAAGTAACCCTTATTATTAATAAAGTGACACGGGGACTTTAAAGATAATTCTAACAGCCGCGCCCCGGGCCGCCGAGGCCGCGGGGCATCGGACCCGCCGCACAGGAGAGTAACGGGCGAAAGAGGGATGGGTGAGGAGATACTGCGGCAGAAACATCAGGGTTTTACACAAAAAAATTAAGCAGCAAGGTTTCACACATGGATAATAATAAGAAATGTTGTGAGCACCAAATCAGAATTATTAGCAGGATTTCTGAAAAGATCATGTGACAGCTGCGACAGGACGGCCGAACGAATTTCAGTTTATTATGACAGGAATAAAGTTGATTTTAAAAACAGTGGTTGTTAAGTGTAATAATATTCCACAATATTATAATTTAACTGTTCATTTAATAAAATAAATGCAACCTTGAAGAGCATTAGAGGCTCTTTTTAAAGAAACAAATATCCTACAGACCTCAAACTTTTGAAAGGTACTGATATGAGGAGGAAAAAAAATCAGTGATGAAACATTAACCACAAGGTTCTTGAAAATACTTTATAATGGCTTATAACATAAAAAGTAAATTAATGCTATCATTAAACTTTTAGACTTGTCAGAGCTCAATATGCCTACATCCTTTTCTGCCTCTTTAAACAGGAAGTGATCAATACTTCTCTCTACAGTAATGGGGCTTTTTAAAGGATGCCCCTAACAGGGCCCACAGCTGGTGGGCAGCCACCCAAACAGGAAGCACTTAGGTGGATCATGCTCTATGCTCCATCTCTGATTATACGATGAGTCACCATCACTGAATAAAGAATCGGCGCATACATTATAAAAACTAAAATCATTACGCCATTACACTGCTTAAACGGAAGAAAAATCCTAGTTTGGTCAGTTAGTAAAAGAAATGCTGTGGGGGCATTACAGGATACAGGATGCATGTAGTGATGCAGTGACATTTTTGATCTTTTGTGAAAATTCTAGTTGAAATCTTACCATGCAGTTCATGGCCGAAGTGTGGTGATGGGTCTGAAGCTACATGGCGTGGGGTGGTTCTGTTGCCGTCTCCGTTGTATCCAGCAAGAAAAACAGCCCTTTGTTGGCATGATCAGTCAAACATCTGCAGAGACACAAGCAATCACACAACACACACACACACACACACACGTCAGGCACACGTTTGACTGGAAGCAGGTTAAGTGTATGTGTGTGCAATGCAAGATATTCCATTGGGTGAATGTTTTGGCACGTGCATCGTTGTGTTTATACAGCTGAAATTAGTAAAAATAGAAAATCATAAAAAATGACCCGTTTCTCAGGAGCAAAGAATAGCTGCTGGTTTCCTAGCAACATGCAAATCTTCCACCCACTATGAGAAACATTGAGACGAATTAGTGAGAACTTGTAAATATGTGCGCAGATCCAGATAGAATGAAAACACAGGGTTTGCTTCAATTTAGAGCAAAGGTTCTCAACCAAGGGGGCCAGGGCCCCAACCAACTTTGGGACTCAGGATGACTTAAAAGTATTTCAATTAATAAATTATTAATTATATATTAGAATAATCAATCATAATATAACTGAAAAACAGTAAAATATATAATTACAAGAATTTAATATGAAATAATGTCCTTTTTGGCCTATAGACATATAGCTGTTAAAAATTGGTGCACAAAATGAATTATGGTTCATTCACTTTAACTATCAATACTTCCAGTGCTGTAATGTAAAGCAAGTTTAATAAAAACAGCAGCTGTCATAAAATACATAACAAGTATACAAATGGTGAGGGGACGGTTGGAAAATAGTGTTTAACAAAGGAACCTGTAAGGTTGAAGGAAAAACCACTGATTTAAAGCATAAGTCTGCACTCTACACAAGTTAGTGTGTCACCTGGATGCATAACATCAATTTCACTTGAACAAATCCAAAAATACAATACAAAAATAAAATTACATGAAAGGAAATAAAAAAATAAACTAAAATAAATGAAAAATATAATAATATAAAATAATGGGAATTAAAATAAAAAATATAAAAAAGAAAATGAAAAAAAATATGTGATAAAATAAAATATAAAGAAAAAAGAAAAGTTATTCTCAAACAAGTCATTCATGTGTATGTTACACTCACAATATAAAAAGTTTTGCGCCTATACAAGGTATGCATGTGTGGATCTCACCTTTTCAGCATCCTGCTCGAAAAGCCTGAGTTGGAAGCACTGGTCCAACTGCAGCTTGCGGACGTGCCAGGCCTGATGCAGGTTCTGCCTGGTGCTGTGCAGTTTTTCCAGTAGGGCTGAAATACGGGGCACCAGGCCCTGGGTGTCAGCGTTGGGTTGTCCCTGTCCTTCCCTCTGCCCTAGCGGGACTGGCACAGTTCGGTTAGCGTAGCTCTCGCTGCTTTGAATTCTTTGCAGCAGCCTCTGGCCCTCACTGTCCACCTCCTCCACAGGAGCCTTCATCACCCTCTTCTTCAGGGCTGCGTGCTCTTCTATCATATGCCTGGCTCCCTCTAAGTTCTGCGGGAAGTCTTTATGTGTGACCGTTTCTTGCATCTCCTCCAGACGGGCGAGCAGGTGCCGACCGTTGCCTGTGAAGTCTTCGAAGGCCACGCGGATCTCAATCCACTCTTCGTGGTTGTAGTCCAGGCTGCCCTCGAAGTCAGGCGTCAACTGGGATGGGTCCACCACTTTAGATAAGCCCTCCAGGGAAACCATGGTGGTCTGAAGGTGGGTGTGATGGAGGAATGGAAGGAACCAGAAAAGGACAGTAAGGGTAGAGAGAAAGGATGTGGGTGGAATATGAAAATTAATCAATATGCACAGTACTAGAATGCACAATATGATTTCTAATGCCCTAAATCCTACGTCAATTGATGTAGCCGTTCCAGGCTCCGTTAATGACCAGCAAGGTGGGACTGCTATTTTTAACCGGGGGCATAAATCTAATTTCATACAGGCACTCAGGGACCGCCTGAGGTCCAAACTACCTAGAGACAAGACAGACTCCCAGCATGAAGCCTGAGGGTGTCAGAAAGGGCGATATCGTCACCACCAGCACCGCAGTAACACAAACCAGTTCTGAACTACCTGAAGCAGGAAAGAGCCTCGGGTAATCTGTATACAACTGTATATGCATGCATACCAAATTGGTAAAATCGTTAAAATAATCAACTTTGGCTTTCGCTATGCTCCAAGCATGCGTCAAGTGTCTAGCGACAAATTCATGCTAAAAGTGAAACTGTGGCATAACAACCATATCCAATCAGAACATATCTGATGTTTAATATCAATGTTGTTTTCAACCAATGAGATTCCACGTTGGTCCACATTATTGCACAATAATGTTCTGTTTATTATAAGCACAAGCTGCAGTACGCCGTATGCCTCATTAATTGCCAGTTCGAGTGGATCTGATGGTTGCCAATGTTTTTATTGTTCGTCAGCTGGATAAAATGGTTCTGTAAGTGAATACTATGATATTGTCCCTTCCATCATTTGTGTGAACGGGCCTTAATGCAGCAGAAATCTATAAAATGTCCTGTCAGCAGCCTGTTTGTAAAATTGTTCAGTATTGGCATTGATTAATGAAAAATATTTGATAAAATGACTGCCCTGTTTACATTTTTACATATTTAACAATTATTACACATTTTAGTACCTTTCTTTCTTTTTTAAAGTGGTCCTATTATGCTTTTTTCACTTTTTAAACTTTAGTTAGTCGGTAATGTTGCTGTTTGAGCATTAAAAAAGATCTGCAAAGTTACAAAGCTCAAAGTCCACTTCAAAAAGGAGATATTTTATTTAACAGAAATCACTTTTTCAAAAACTACAACAAATGACTCATTTGGACTACAACGCATAATTTCCAGGATTCGTGATATCACAAATACCGACGAATGGCATGAGACCTGGTTGAGCTGCACTAGAGAAGGCAACGAGTGTTATCACTATGTCGGAGACACGCTAGCTTTCCCAAGGCAGATGAACGTAGAGTGGTTACATTTGATACAGGAACTATTCGAGCCGTTCATGCCGGACTGGGGAGAGAGGTGTTGTAATAATGTAAAATATGTCAAAAATAATGTGTTTTTCGAACAACCAAGTATGAGAGCCTGTTCTAGTACACCCCAAAACAAAATACGACTTTGTAAAGAAGTCATAGGTAGGGTTGGGTATCGTTTGAATTTTATCGATTCCGATTCCGACTCTGCTTATCGATTCCTAATTCCGATTCCAATAAGAAAAAAATCCATTAAACAAATTTTAAGTCAAATATTTAGATGTCAAACATATTTATTCCGTTTTATGTCTATGGTTTTATCAAAAAAATACCACAGAAAAAACAACTAGACTAATATAAATTCCAAACATTAAATTGTTAAAGACAAGTAAACAAATTAAATAGCAATAGCATAAATAAAACGAACAAATGTCAGGTAAAGAAATTGAAATCAAAAGTTTAAAAAACACTGTATAGTTTTCTTTTCATAAAATATTGATTAATCATTAAATATACAAAAGATATTCAGTCAGTTAATGATTTTCTTTTGTTCTTTAATTAACATTAATGAATTGGCAGCACGTTTATTAGACGGCTGTCTCTATAAACGAACACACATAGATCTAAAAATACTGTTACACATGCATTTTCTTTCTCATCTGTTTACGTTCACTTAAGACAAAAAAAAAAACGGCTGTGTTTATGATGATATAATGACATAGTTTTCTGCAAACTGGTCGATACATATGAAAGAAGTCAGTTCTGGCCCAGAACAACCTTTGTGGAAATTCACGGAACAGTTCGAGAAATATGGACACGGGTAGGAAACCGCGCATGGGACCACTTTTCTCGGTGCTCAGCGCTTCAGATGTCGGGCGCTCGGCACGCAAAAAAGTTGCAAGTTCTTCACTTACTGCACTTAAATAGTTCAAATCACATTAAAAGGCGAACACGGGAACGGTTTTTATTTTTTTTTGTAGCGGAATCAAAATGCCCATGTCTTATCGAATACCGATTATTGGAAATTTTGGAACGGTTTCGATACCCAACCCTATACTTTTTAAGGTATCATTGTACATTCAGTGTGTGATAAGAATAGGTAATTATCTTGCTTTTTGATATGCAGGCCATATTAAAAGAGCATTTGCATGAAATAGATGCGGGGATTTTATCTTAGACAGGAAATTACACAAGAAAAAGGTTTAAACAAAACTTTACTCATGATGTTCATTGTGTATCACGACTGTTAGGGAAAAAAAACTGGGAATAAAAACAGGAAAGAGAGCTTTTATGACCTGTCATTTTTACTTCTACCTGGTTGGGAGAATACTGGCACAGAATCGGCTGAGAAATTGAGGTGAATGGTATTTCGTATTAGGGATAGATATGATTTATAATATTTGAAATAGCTTTTACCGTTTTAATTTTAGTAGTAAGCTTGAGTCTTTTTCACGTGCTTTTGTCATTTTATTAGGTTTTTTTCTTCATTTTATATAATATTAGTACTTCAATTTAAACATTCTATTTCAGCAATGTTTTCAGTTTAGATTAGATTTAGTTAACAATACTGATATGAGCACAAGTGTGTTTCAAAATTAAGACAGAGTCAAAAAATTCCACTCTTCCATTCTTTATTTTTTGACCACATTTTGTTTGTGTGCTCCAAGAGAACTAAAATAGTGTGTTATTCTTCCCACAAATGAATAGATGGGAGGACAGAAAAAAGAAAACAAATGTGCACGAGTGGGCTTCATCAAAGCCATGTGAAAGAGGAGAGAGCGGAGGTGTGCGCCTCTTTTGTGAATTCAAGGTAAATGCGGTCTAAACCTATTCATCAATTCAAGTTCTGCTGTCATACAGGCATCTGCAGCCTTTCACAGACACACATCAACATGAGCACGCTGCCCATTAGTCCATTAACTGCAATGAGAATAATGTGAGTTATGGACTGCATTTGCTTTTTTTTGCCTTCTGCTCATATTTTTTATTCTGAAATTATGAGAAATGTGGCATGTCATGAGCAGTGGGCGAGATGAGAGCTTGCAGCCGTTCCTATGACAAATTCCCTTGACCCTACCCACCAGAAACATTTCATCATGTGCTGTGCTCAACACTTGTTTGGACTTACATGGACCACCAGATGGTAGGAGTGCTTCTGATCCTCCCACTGAAATTCATGCACAATATCACAGTATTGTGAGGGAAGAAAAGCGGCCAAATAGGGCAAATTGAGGAATATATGCGACTGACAAGAGCATGCTGACCTGTGATTGGCCAAAGTAAATCTCACTTCCTCCGAGCCTTTCTGCCCCCGCCCCGTCACCCCCCCTTGGGTTCCTTCCTCTTTTACAATGTTATTTGTAGGTCGTTGTCAAGCCCTTCCCCGTCTATTATATACAAAATTCGTGACTTAAATGATATTAATTATAACATTGCCTATAACCTATCAAGGGTACAAGTTATTAGTAATATTTTTAATAAATTACCTTTTTTATATATTAAATTACCTTAAATTTTGTGAATTATGTAGTCTTGTCAATTATCTTAAGATTTATTTATTCAGTTAGTGCGAGCCCTCGGCCAAATGAATATTTCCCCTCTGGGGGGACCCTGAAGCACGTATCTTATATTTATACATTTAACTAAATGATTTTAATGAGTTAATTACAACAACACTTTACTAAACTTTTATTTAAGGCATTTTAGATTTAAGTCTGAAAATTTCCACTGACTTTACGAGGAGTTCCCTCAGGCAGTGATAAAGTACCTGGAAATTATTCATTTTCAATGAGAGTTAATGATGTTTATGGACAACAATCGCTATTGATGCTGGTGAATCACTTGGTCAACAACTCAACAAAGCTGAGAAACTTTTTTTACCTTTATGCAAATGAGCAATAAAGTGATGCGGCAGCTACCAATGGGAGTAAAGATAGCGTAGCTTGTTCATTATATGATGAATTTAACATGCAAACTGAATGTTCAGTATTCAGCAGAAAGAAAATGGAATTACTGTCCAAAACTGGTTGACATCTTAGATTTACCAGCAATAGATCCCATTTGTGATCATATGTGTACACAGCCCATTAATACCAATAGGCCAGCTAGCAACAGGAACTGGAATAAACCACTGTCAGTGTGAATAAGGCTTTTTGAATTCATATTACGTCAAAAAATTCTAATTCCTTGTACTGGAAAGCTCCGACTTCTCCCATTTGACTGTTGTGGAGTCTTAAATGGCAGCAGCTTCATTGGTTAAAGGTAGTTCTTTGGCTACCTCTTCATATTTCTGTTTTATATACTGTTACAAACACTATTACCTGGTGCCCTTTATTTTTTCTTCAATATTTCACATGAGAAAATAGAGCAGAACTGATGTAGTAAGGAATTTACTGCCATTCACATCACAGCAGCCGCACATTGATCTTTTTGGTGTTATGAACATTGCCATAGAAACGTGAAGCTCAGAGCAGAATCTCAAGAGGTTTTTTTTTTTTAGTACGGTAATTCCGACATGACGCGTAACTGTCAGTGATGATGTCACTGTAACATACCAGATCCCGATTGGTCTTTATCACATATTTGGGTAATCATGTTTTATTCATGGTGGCTTGAGAAACTAATTATCATTTGATCTAAAACATTATTCTCCTGCACTGGAAATTTCTGCAGCTGTGACATGAGCTATAATTTTTTCCCACGTGCTCTTCCACTGTGCATCCACACACAAAAGCCTCTCCTCCAATAAAAACAAACACCGCTGCACTCAAATAAAAACAAGCATGATAAAAAAAAAAGCTTTCCACTCTGACGGCTCTGTGAGCGAAATAAAAAAAGTTGCACCAACACCTTGCAATCGAGACAGCTCAATATATAACAAATGCAGAAAATATGCCGAAAAAGCATTTCTGCTGCATCCACATTTACATTCATCTAGTCAACCCACACACACACACAGAACATCAACACCCACACACTCCCACACAACCAGAGCTGCCTTCACATGCTCACACCAACACAGATCGGATGTCACAGAAAAACCCGCAGATTATTAAATAATAAGACAAAAAAATGCAGCAGAGAAGGCATTTCACATGATATTTCTGAGGATTGCAGGAATAATCTACAATATTAGTAATCTACAAACACTGAAATGCCTTTAATTCTTTCTAAATTAATATCATGATGACAACCAAAAGCACTGATTTTAACACTGCTAATACACATCAACTGGGTTAACAGAACAATCTAATTATAACATGCCATAATCAAAACAAAAAAAGTGAATATGCACTATGCAGTGATGGACAGCAAAGCTCTAACGACGCCAACATCTACCTCCAGCAACACAACCCTATAAGTAAGAGATTGAAAGGTGACCGTACCTCAAACTCAAACTTGGAGCTGCCGAAGTTGGTCCTCTGTTTTTGCCAGAAGTTGTCTGGTTTGATGATGAGGGCGACGTGGATGCAGCAGGGAAACGATTCCTGCAGGATCTTCAGCAGAGGCTTGATGGAATCCCATTTGGAGCCACGCATGTCCACGATGACCGTGAAGCCATGTTTGCACACGTCCTCGCTGGATGACAAGGAAAAACAAAGAGAGAGATATATGAAAATATGAACTTTAATCCTCTTTGCATTACATAATCTATGGTGCATCCTCCTAGCTAAGAAACGAAAGCAACCACTGCACGAACGCAACTGGAGGAACTAAAAATAAAGGGAAAAAATGATTACCCTTATCAAAAAATAAATAAAAAAATCAATGCACATACAGCAGAGAGCAGAGGGAGGGATGCATGGCAGAGCTTACCCATTAAGCCCAGCTGCAAATTTCTATCAAATGAGCTGCTTTCAGAGAGCTGAAGGCCTTCAGTATCCAATCTGTCAGCGTTCTACCCGTCTTAAAAGCTCTGTGACACCGCATCAGTCCGTTACTCTGAAATCCAGAGCGCG
>JADLZN010002504.1:0-148966 GCA_018155175.1 Sinocyclocheilus anophthalmus | reverse complement strand
TCTTCCAGCAGCAACTTTTTTTCCCAGGAGGTCTCCCATCCAGGTACTTATCAGGCTCAACCCTGCTTAGTTTCAGTGAGCAACTAGTCTTTGGCTGCAGGGTGATATGGCTGTGGCTAAGTGATATGGCACTGGTGTCGCCTAGTTTTGTAACGTGAGCCCACATTTTCTAAAGTTTCACTCTTCCCGCCATGACTGATTGCACGCAAACACACACCGCACATGTGCATGGATATCACACGCACGTCGAGCAAACGTCAGCCACATCATTCAGTGAAGGAAAATGACAAGCAGCAGCTTCTAATTCGTCATTAACATTGAAGTATATGGAGATAAAACAATGCAAGTATCAATAACAGTATAGTTTGTCCTGAAGCTTATCGGTCATTACCGGCCACGAACACGCCTCAGCGTGTGGGGTTCGGCTACAGCGAGCCGTCGGTCACGGCGTGATGTCTCCGTTCCCTCCTTCAGGGAACGAGGGTTACATACATAACCAAGATATTCCCTTTCAGTCGGTCACTAAGAGTCACGTCGTGACCTACGAATTGGGATCCCTACCAAAGCGCCATGGATGCTGCCCCTTCCAGTGTCCTGTGCGAGCTTCCTGTGCCCATTTTTTGGTGTAGGCAGAGGCGCGCAACAAGAAGACCAGTCACCGTTGTCGTAGCACTATCCACTCATTGAGATTAGATAACACTGGGAAAATGTACCCGTTTCACTTGGAACAGGAACGTTGCGGAAGACACATCCTTCCTGAAGGAGGTTTCGGAATCACTTACACATATGAACAACCGTTTAGGTGCATATGGAAGATTAGAGGTGATTGTAACCCTCTTGGAAATGGCAGAAGTCTGCTGGGGAAACAAGGGCTCTGAGGCTATAGACTTTACATATGTGGGATCTATTTAGGTCTCTACATATGGAACACAGCCCTCTACCGGTTCTCACGGATTCAGCGAGTGAGGGCCTGGTGCCAGACGTTCCGCCACGTCTGGCTGCAGAGGGGATGGAGGAGCTCAACAGGGTCTACTTTATGGACTCTCTGGAGTGGTTTTAGCAAGCCAACACTACCCGTTTGAGGTGAGAACACAGAAGGATACCTGCTCCAAACGAAGGCTATAGAATCTAGCGAACATTTTGGGGGTCGCCCAGCCTGCAGCTCTACAAATATCTGTCAGCGAGGCGCCACAAGCCAGCGCCCAGGTGGATGCAACACTTCTAGTTGTGTGAGCTCGCAGCCTGAATGGGCAGGGGACACCCTGTGCCTGATAAGCCAGGTTGATGGCATCCACTATCCAGTGGGCCATCCTCTGCTTAGAGACGGCATTCCCTTCTGCCAGCCTCCGACAGTCAAAGAGCTGGTCTGAGGTCCTGAAAGCTTTGTGTTAGGACTATGTACACATCTTAAGGCTCGGACGGACAAAGCAAGCTAGGGCAGGGTCTGCCTCCTCCGGGGGCAGCGCTTGCAGGCTCAACACCTGATCCCTGAAGGGAGTACTGGAAACCGGGGACTCAGGATTACTTGGGAGTCAGCCTGTCCAAACTCTATGCTATGAATCTTGAACAAAAAATGCTGCCGGTCCCCCCTACCCTCTGAGGGAAAGCAAGCAAAAGCAGAGTTTTCATTGATAGATAGAAGAAACATCAAGCCCTCACTGACTGCAAGGGCTCAAATGGGCCATGCTGTAGTGCTCTGAGCACTAGAGACAGGTCCCAAGAGGTTATAGAGGGGGGCCGGGGAGGATTTAACCTTCTCGCCCCCCTAAGGAGCCTGATGACCAGGTCATGCTTCCCTACCGACTTCCCTTCCATGGGGTCATTAGCAGCAATCGCAGTGACATTGACTTTAACCCTCTGGGGTCTGAGGGTGTTTTGGGCCCTGGAGAAGTTTTGACATGTCCTGACATTTGTGCTTTTTTCAGTTGCTAATAAACATTTTAATGACTAAGTTTAGTAGCACCATAATCAGCACAAACTGGGCTACAATAATATGTGGGCAGCATGTATGTATGTGATTGTGTTTTTGAGAAAAAAACGTTTATATATGCATGCTTAGTGAAAATCTACAATTTTAAAGTCTCTTAAATAAGGCCATAAAACACATACAGAACATTTGTTCACAGGACTATTGAGAACAGATCTTGAAGTCTAGAGTTTTTGCATCAGAATGATGTGAAAATCATCTTGTTTACTCCCTCACAGAAAACAATATATTGATTTAAATTTTTTAAGACACTTTTTGTGTAGAAAAGGAATATGCGAGGGGGCGTGAATGGTCATGTATAATGAATGATTCACACCTGAGAAGACAAAGGCCTGCATAATGAGCTGCATAATGAGCTGTCAGGTGTGTGACTGAGAGGGAATTGCTACAAGAAATAATGAGGAAAATGAAATGTATCTATTTTTTTGTTTGTATTTTATTTAGAATATATATAACTATCACAACATTTTGGGAGTGTGTGCATCACATGATCTTAGCTGTGGTCCAGGCTCTTGTGCAGACAGGAATCTCAGAGCCTGTGGAACATGTCAACGTCAGTCTCTGGGTGGGTGGGGGTTTTGAGTGGGGTTGGTTCCATGACCAAGTGGGCTGCTTATTTGATTTGGCTCTCTTTGCAACAGGTTCTTTTGCATTGTTATTCTCACATCTGAAATAAAAAGCAAGCATGCTGTTTACACAATAACTACATTATTAACATTATTGTGATTTTCACTGATACTAGTACTAATTTATCTGAACAAAGAACACAATTACCACATAGCAAACAAACATATTTTACCACGAAGTAACTAAATCAAATGAAAATAACATCTGTAAAATAGTGAATGCACACTTCTGAAACGGAGTAGAAAACTGAACGAGTGCCCCCTTCCTATGAGAGATGCAGACCGTGATCACTCTGAACGGCCTAAAGAAGTGGTGCACTCCTACAGTACCCTTAGTATACGTATGCATTACTTCATGAGGAAGTAACTTAAAAACACGCAATTATACATTTTACACTATCAACCACAAATAATATTACCACATATTTTAATATAAATACAATTACTATACTGTGCACTTAACTCGGTATGATTTTCCAGTGAACTCAAAACTGAACGACGTGCGTGTGGTTGTGCCTTTCTTGTGAAAGATGCCGGTGATGCAGCCACAGTCCTAAATGAAAATTGAAACAGTTTCAAACATTTCAGCGTCGTTACTCCATAAGACACGGGTATAGCACATTCAAAATTTACACCAGAGCAGATATTCATGAACAAAAGCTTAGTTACATTCATAAACACAAACATGCTTTGCATGTAGGCCTATACAATCCAAAAACTATAGTTATAAACATATATAGCTATATTCGTGAACAGAGAATATCCTATAACAGTAAAGTTTTGACTAATCATTCTTACTGACATTAGGCTAGTAACATAACTCATATTACTTTTATATCATATATTTCTGTCTGTTATAGAACATAAAAAAAAAACATCCTGGCATCATGACATTTAAATGCTGTGAATTAAACTTTATAATGTTTCGCTTGATTATACATTTAGTCAGGAATTACAGTTTGGAGAAAGTCTAACTAGTAAAATGTGCACAAGTTATGTGAAAACTAATACAAGTAGGTTAATAAAAAAGATTTACTTTTTTTTTTTTTCCTGAGGTAATCCAAAGCTTATTGAGGTGAATTCTGTCTTATTCCTCTTCGCTGCGAGCACCAACCCGACGGAACAGTAAATGAGGTCTTGTGCGGTCTTTGCTGTGATGTGGGCGTTTACACGCCGCGCGCTTGACGTGGATGATTATAATATCAATAGCGCTCAGCGCGTGGGCGGTCGCATTAGATATAATGAAGGGAGACGTGAAAGACTTGACATCGCGTTGGTTTCATACTGATTAGTTTGTCACATAATATTTGTTTTCGTCATGACTTATTTTGTTTAAAAGTAGACATGTTAAGCTTTCTATGGATATATCTCTCATGTCTCTTTGTTAAGTATTTGCTGAGTTACAGTTCATTTAAATGACCCGTTTCTAAATGAAGATCACGCAGACCAAAGCGGCAGACAGCACACCCTATTTGTTTTCTTTATTTTACAAAAAAATCTAGTTGATATTTTGAGTGTATACAAATAAAAGTAGACCCTTTACAGATTCGATTGATGTATTGCTCTTATCTGCAAGATCAAAACTGAAAGTGTAATTTAAGTTCTTTTCGGGTTAATCAGGAGGAGATGCCTCAAACGCGATCCGCGTTAACGACTACAGAGTGGTACAAGAGTGGAGGGAGACAGCCTTCGCTCCAAACCCTTGCTGCAAAAAGGACAGCACGACTCTGATCTGGCATATTTGGGGGTCTTCTCGGTGAGAAGAACACGACTCGACAAAAAGGTTCCACTTCAAAGCATAAGCGTGTCTCGTAGACAGTGCTCTCGCTAAAGTGATGGTGTCAACTACCCCTTGGAGTAGGCCACCTAGAAACATCGAGTCCCCGTCAGGATTGGGCCAGACATGAAGTCCCAGGGGGCTGAGACGCCTAAGGGGCAACAAGTTGCCCGTCTCGGGATCGTTCGGTGATCCTTCCCTCAGCGGAATTCTGGCAGGGAGGGAGCTGCCGAGGGCATAGTTCCGGGACCAGTCGAGTGGGCCCATAAGGCCACAAGCAGGCGCCACTCCTCGATCCTCACCTGACCCTTGCACAGTCTGTGACCGAGAAGGACCTCACTGGGGGAAATTGGAAATGCGACCCATACTTCGCAGCCTGCGCGCCAGCTGTGTGCAGAGAACTATGTCCCCGGTCAGGAACAGTGAAACAACTGCGCAGTGAGAGGTTTCTGGATTAGGCAAAACAAACAGCGTCTGACATGAGCGAACCATCAGGAAGAAATTTGAGGAAAAACGTCTCCAATTCACGATGGACTGTGGGGGATGGAGTATCCGTCTCATGGTAGCGCAGCTCTTGAGACAGCAAAGTCGGCCATACGGTTGAGCAGTCCAGGAATGTGAATGGCACGAAGTGACTTCAGAACCTTCCGACTCCAAAAGAGGAGTTGGCGGGCGAGTTGCGACATGCGACGGGAGTGCAGACCACCTCGTCGGTTGATGTACGCAAAGGTCGCCGTGTTGTCTGTCTGGACCAGCACATGCTTGTCTCGTAAGCGCCCTTTGAAATGGTTCAAGGCAAGGCGCACAGCTAACAACTCTAAGCAATTGATATGCAAGTGCAGTTGGGCCCGTCCACACACCCGACCCTGCATGCCCATTGTACATGGCCCCCCCCCAGCGGTGTGAGGCATTCGTTTAAAACACAAAATGCCTGGAGACCGTTCTAGGGCACTCTGCCCGGAGAATGAGGTCTGACATACAGAGCTTCAAGCGTTGGCGCAGGCCCGGTGTAACTATGGAACCGGTGAGGCCGCATTGCCACGCCAACCTACAGAGCTCAGAGCCATGGACCAGTGTTGAAGCAAGCCGAATATGAAGCAAGCCCCAGGGCGTGACTGCACACGTTGCCGACTGCCATATTGCCCCAGGTAGCCTCTGAATAACTGGTTTTCAGTTGATGCGCTCGTTGAAACACAACGGCATCATGCTGGCAGAGGGAGGAGGACGGACTGAGATTGGTCCAGTGTTGGTCCGGTCCACGACTCTCCCATTGCCCTCTTGGGCCAGAGACAGAGTAAATGCTCTCTTGTTGAGTTTTTGGAAACCAGATTCCCCCGATCCTTAAGGGGAGGGAGGGAGAAGGTGCACTTTCACCATCACCCCAAGAAAGCAGTTACCTCTTCTCGGGGTCGTCTCGTCCCTAGGGCCCTCTTCGCTCTTCCCGCTCCGTGCTTAGCCTGAAGAACCGCAGTAACGAAGAGCATGTGATAAGCAGGAGGCAGCTCCTCAACAGACAATAAGCATTGCTGGACAGACCAGACAAGTACCTACAGACCTGGGAGGGGAGGTACGGTTTGGCGTATTAGGACACAACTGCATCGCAACCGACCACTCCACCGGGCGGAACCCCGTATAACCCCTAGCTGCACCACCTTCGAGAGTGGTGAGGGAGGAGGAGTTAACAGGTCGGTTTCTGGCAGAAAAAGGTGCCATCCACAACCTGGTAAGCCCCTCATGCACCTCCGGGAAAAAAGGCACCGAGGCGGGGCGCTGAGAACCAGCGTGGACCACCCTGAGAACCAATCGTGCAACTTTGAGGGCTCGGGACACGGTGGAGGTCTCCACTCGAGCCCTACACTCACACACCCGGCCTTATTGACCGTTCAACCACCAGCCCCGGGAAAGCATAGCCGTCATTTCCAGATCCGATTCAGTCATTGATACAGTCCCAGAGGGCAGCAGCGCAGCAGAATCTTCCTCTCCAGAAAGCTCCGGCTCACCCTCCGATGCAGCGATCAACATCCGGTCGTCGGGAGGAGCGCCAAAGGATACTGATCGTTGTATACTGAAACTCTATTCGCGGCTAGACCGCCGTAGCCCTCACACCTCCACCCCTCTCTGCTATTCCCAACCCACCTCCTCTCATTTCCTTTGGCAGCTCAACTGGTTGCGGAGTACAAGAGGAGCGATGGTCCTCCGAGGGTTGGTTCCCTGGAGGGTTTGCCATCACTGTTACCCTCAGACCGCCCGTGCTACTGCCTGAAGTAGCCCCCGCCTGACTGCCGCCATGACGAGAACTAGATCGAGGCAGAGGCAACGGAGCTCCGCCCCTTTAGAGGTAACGGAGGTTGGCCCGCAACTCCGAGATGGTCAACGTCCCATAATGAGAGCATGACTCATCCACGAACACCACCTCAGCATGCTTAATGCCCAGACACGTGAAGCGTGAACACTCCGATGGCAGCGAGCTGACATCACAACGACCCACCAGGTAATGGCGACCACATCAGAAATTGCGGCGAGTGATGATTACGTTCCTGTAGCAAGACGCAACTTCATCTTTACAAGGACGCAACTTTGAATTTGCCAGACGCAACGTCGTCTTTAAAAAGATGCACCCGTGAATACTCTTTTAGGGAAAAAGCTCTTTCAGAGTGCTGAAGCGCACAGGGGAGATGGTCGCCTGCAACACAAACAGGGGGTAGTGCAGCCAGCCTAATGTGTGCAACTTTTGCAGATTTATGTCTCCAGTACAATGTCAGGAGGTGCCAAACATGATGTTGGAGAGCTCGGTCCGAAGCAAAAAAGCTGGAGCGTGCACCTGCCTGCCGTTTTAGGCGCACGCGTCTATTCAGCGGCCGCAGCTGGACTGCAATCAAGCAGGCCACTGTCCCCATTGGCTCGTTTAGTTTTCACTTGAAGTAGATTGGTCTCTCGAAACGAGATCCAATTCATCGGTCACGTTGTGACATCTCCGTGACCGACTGAAAGGGAACAGGATTTCCCCTTCCCATCATGCTTTGCACAGGGCTGGATAGGCCGAGTAAATGTTGAAATAAAATGTTGTTTTATGCATTTTTTATCAAGATGATAAAATTGGGAGACTTTTAATGTTTAATGTTCTTTTATGTTTTACGTTATGTTATGTTACCACTGCAGTGAAGTGTAGAGCATGTGCTTGGGTTGAGGACCTGCTAACAACAATTAAAGTTGTTTTATTAATTAAAAACAACTACTTTGGGCATGCCACGGATGTAACAAAACTTAATAGTTTTTGGGTGAAATTAAGAATATTAACCTGATTCAACTAAATGGCATTGAATGAACCCAATGTAATCAACTTAAGTTTACTGAAATAAATAATGTTTACTACAAGGAAACCTTATTGACTAAAGTGGTACATAACATCCTATTGATCCTCTGAGTTAGGGTAAGTGGATAGAAAATACTGTTTTTACAGTATAAAAGTCATTACGCCTATGAAGAGTCCCCATAAAACATGGAAAACTGTGTGTGTGTGTGTGTGTGTGCTCGCACTTGTGTGTGTTATCTTTATCTTCGGCCTTCGTATATGCAGAGGCGCGAAGGACTTATATGGCAGTTCCGATTAGCTTCGGATTAAAGAATTGTACCTTGGCCGTCTTTCACCCATGTGAAATGGCAAAAACATGTTCTGTTATGAATGTCCCCTTACCATCAAGCAAAATTTACACCTATTAAAATACAATGGAATGTTCCCTTTTCCTACCACACAGTCTCAATAAGTTTGTTCCCATGCAACGCCAAGCGGCATCAGAAAAAAATAGAACCCGATGAGTTTTAATGAAACCCTTCTTTTTCTTCTTGGTGTGGACCTTCCTCTTTACTCCATTCTGATTGGACAGTGTCAGTGGCATGTTCATGGGGGACGTTCCTTGATCGTCTGTGAAACATTTAGCAACTGACCATTCACTGCTGTTGATATATTTTACACTTTAGTATTAAGAAACACCATTCAACACCTACAAGAACGCCTACTTCAACAAAGAGGGTGGAAATATACAGGTGTTTAGGGTCTGTATGGATACTCTGATTTTTTGGATGGATGTTTGTGTCACTGCTGTAATTGTGTCAATCTTACCTCCATCATTAGGGGGTGAGGGCATATCTCAAACAGCTGACCTCTCACTACCCAGCATCAGAGACTTATGAGGCACAGTTTGGCACCAGTCTACTTCCTCCTCGCTGTCTTTGTGGCAACAGTTTTATGAGGTGGCAATATCATCTGTCCACTTAGATCACGTGGCCGGGGACGAGGTGAAGGTCGGTTGTAGACTGTATATCTTGAAGGAAAGAGGTCAGCTTCTCCACAGAACCACAGATGGGCAGATAGACAAGGTGTCTGAGGAAGAGAGAAAGAGAAACAGTAAGATTGGTAATGTCAGACAAAGAAGAAGAGCTGGAGGTAACTGCACAGTCTAGCCAAGCGGTTGCTGTGTCACTCAAACCTATCGGCGCCGCTGACAGCAGGTTTCACCTCACTGATCAGCTCTTACTGCCTGATGTGGGCTTCGGCAGATGAGGATCTGTCTGCTGCTTGTCAAGCAAACGCAACATTAGCACCGCTGCATCGTCAGTAACATTCTAATGTTCGCTTTACATGTCTGTAATCTGTCACACAGCAAAGCAGATGTCTAACAGCTAGTGTTCTATGATATACCAATACTAAAAAGGTATTGACATCTTGCTGTTAAAAACAGTACAATTCCTCATTTTATTAGTACCAATACTTTAAGAATAACCCCATTTTAATAAGTTGTGTTGTCTGACCAATAAAGAAATATGCACTAATTACATTCAACATAAGAAGGTTGTGTCAAAAAAAACAACACATTTCACATTTAAGCACTGTATCTTTTTTGCCAAAAAGCATGTAATCTATGACATCCAAACTATGTTCACCTAAAAACCGTGTGAGTGCTTAAGTATCTGTTTCAAAAATAGTGAGTCCCAGTATGGATTTCCTTACTCGAATACATTTTAATGTTTTTTTTTTCCAATATCATAATTTTATATGAAGCCCAAATTAACTTTGCATATGAAATATAGTTATAGGCATAGTTAAAATAGACAGAATATATTAGATTTAATTTATTACTTTATGTTTTAAATTTTTTTGCTTTAATGTAATCATTTCAAGTTTCGTCTGAATTACTATTTCTATTAAAATAAAATACATAATAAGAACAGTTGCATTACTCGCTCTGTCCAAGCACACAATTTCTTTTGTTTTAAAATAGAACGAAGAAATTTATTTTTTATTTGATTTAAAATAAATGTTCAACTAGCAGGGCTGGAAACAGACGGGTCAATGGAGAGATTTTTAAGTTTTTGTGGTTGTTGTTTATAACTATACAACTAAGAACTATAAGTTGTTTTGTTTTTTTGGACAGCTATGGATGACAAATGATAACTAAAGCTGGTTGATATTAATTATTCATCACATATTTATGGCAGATCCACTTTTATGAATCAGTTCAAATTCAATAATTATTTTGATCACTCAAAAATATCCATGTTGCCTTGTTCATGCATCAAAATGGTTTAGTAAATATGTATGTAGGTAAATATTGAGTATTAAGTATATAGTCAGTGTTATTTTTTGAAAAATAAAATGAAAAACCATGTTTAACCATTTCTCAATGTATTTAACTTTTGCATTAAACAATATGAATCTACTTTGGAAGCACCAGGGAGAAAGACCTCCTAATATATAGTTAGTATAAAACTACCATCCCCCGAGGGCCGCCTTTCTAAACCAATTAAACTCCAAGCAGACGACGCAACTATGATGGTGACGCCTCATTATTCCCTGTACACTCGATAACTACAAAATTCACTTGCACAATAACCGCAACCACCGCATGAACATTCAGTCATAATAGTACAAACCCTTGACAACGTGAACTAGAATTTCACGATATCAGGATGTCTTAAAATATCTCAAAATCTATTTAGAAATTCTTTACAGAGCCTTTTTACACAATGAGAGGGAATCCTTATTGAAAATATTTAAAAATTACAATATGTAAACATCTTTAAAATGTGTCTGCGTTCTTGTACTCTGAACTGATAAAACTGATTGCAATGTGATTTTGGATAGAAGCATCTGCATGAAATGCTCTGGAAAATTGTGCACAGTGCTTGAAAAGGTTTATATTCTGTTTGTGGGAAAGAATAATATTGCTTTAATTATTTAGCTTCCTTTGTCACATTTTTTTAAAGATTGTTTTTTAAATTAAATGTTCATTCATTCATTGATACTTTATGGCAACCCAGATGGCAAAATTTAATGCAACACTGACTTCTGGTGGTGTGTTTGTAAAGTGCATTTGCACATACTGATTCCACACAAATGGACATATAAAAGACACACAAACAGATCACAAACCTAGTGAAAGTCCGGAGTAAACACCGCTACCCAAAAAAAAATGTTGATTTATAGATTCAAAGTACAAATAAAGATTTCAATGGAAACTATTTGGTCTCTCTCTCACCATGTTTACACCAGGTACTGTATTACCAGTGTCTCATATGCATCTCCTGTGAGCAGCAGTGAATGGATTTTGAGAAGAGGGTCTCTAATTTTGTGACTACAAACAACACATAGTAGTTCAGTGCTTTGCTGTATGTTGTTTATACAAATACACCAAATATGCTTCCAAATTTTAATACCACTGCAAAGATGGTGTTTAATTGTTTTACTCAAGAATCTGTCCAAAGGAAAGTGTTTTAGCGCAATGACTGATCGATAGGTTGTGCCCTACATTAGGTAGTGCTCTGATGTTGTCCTGGACATGATAAGATCACGAAGCATTTTGATCCCATTCACACCATTTATATTGATTTACAACAGCTTCAAACGTGACTTTTCCAGTCATATTTATAATGTAATACTGAATCTTTGAGTTTTTTTTATTTTAAACTCTACTCTATTCTCTCACTTTAAACTGTAATATTCATTTATAATTTGAATAATTTAAAAGAGACATATTATGCCCCTTTTTACAATATGTAATATAAGTCTATGGTGTCCCCAGAATGTGTCTGTGAAATTTCAGCCCAAAATACTCCACAGATCATTTATTATATCATTTTGAAAATGCCTATTTTGAGTGGAAGCAGAAACATGCTGTTTTTCGGACCTGTCTCTTTAAATGCAAATGAGCTGCTGCTCCCCACTCCCTTTTCCAGAATAGTGCTGCGCAATTACAGCTCGGACCTGCTAAAAACATGTTTTGGTTCTGATTATCATGTTTATCGAGCTGAAATCATGCGTTTTAAAACATATGAGTTTAAACATCTTATATACGGTTTTCTGAGTGCACACATCCGAAGCACACGGACAGAAAGCGGCTGTCACAGCATGTGAGTACTAAACTAAGTTCTCATTCACACACAAGTTTACGTTAAAAACACACGAGTTACAAAAACAGTTATGTCTGTGAAGGTAAACAGCTGGGAAATAAATCATCAATATACAGTAAATAAATCAATAAATCTACTGCTCTCTTGTCTCCTCTGAGGCTGGGACTCTAAATAGTGTTCTGTGCTCGTCTGTGCAGTCAAAGACAGAACAGTTAGCATGTTTTTCTCAAACTTTCGCCATGGCATTAGAACTAGTACACCGTTGTCGCTTGTGAAAACAATGACGGCTCTGTGGGTGTAAACTTACAGATTAAGGGGCTGTAATATTATAATGAGATCCCTTTGCCACGTCACCAAGGGAGCGAAATCAGACGCGCTCGTTTTCTCAGATGCTTGCAGAAAAAGGCTTACTAAAATAAAATTACTGGGTTAAACTTTTTCACGTTTCCTTAGTTTGTAGATGCACCGGGGACCTGATTACAGCACTTAAAACCTGGAAAAGTCAGATTTTCGTGATATGTCACCTTTACTGTTTTGGTTTGATTCTGTGAAGTTCCCAAACAGGAAAATTTAGGTAACAATTGTGGTTCCTGACTTAGCTCAATCAAACACGGGCAAGAAAATATATCATACAAAATCTTCTTCTCCAATTAATTTTCCACATGATGAAATCTAATGCAATTAGAACTGGCGGCAAAATAGACGTTCAGCCAATTTATGAAGCTACAGTACCACAATCTGTTACAGCACAAGACAGCACACATGACAGTCAGTCGTGTGTTGATGAATGAGTGCTTGAGTAATCTCCTGCTATCATACATCACCCTGACAGCTCTACCACCCACAATCCACTCACTATTTATTTCCTCCGAGACGGTTAGGGAATCGGCCTAATGGTTAGAGAGTCAGATTTGTAGTCCAAAGGTTGTGGGTTCGAGTCTCATGCTGGCAGGGATTGTAGGTGGGGGGAGTGAATTTACAGTGCTCTCTCCCACCTTCAATACCCCGACTGAGGTGCCCTTGAGCACGGCACTGAACCCCCAACTGCTCCCCGAGCGCCACAGCAAAAATGGCTGCCCACTGTCCGGGTGTGTTCACGGTTGTGTGTGTGCACTTTGGATGGGTTAAATGCAGAGCACTAATTCCTAGTATGGGTCACCATACTTGGCCACATGTTACGTCACACACGTCGCATCACTTCCTGCTAACAGCTGTAGAGGGAGTCAGAGAGCACACAATATTTCTTTTTCTATCTCACATTTGCTTTTGCTTTTCTACTTTAAACTTATCAGTTAGGTTAACGTATGGGTTAGTTTACTTTTAATTTCTGAACTGCTGCAATACGTGCAAGATTTCATAATGTTCTTCACGGTCATACTGTTTAAAATAGAGAACATTTAATTCACTTTTAGCACCACTCAGTGGACATTTCACTTCATAACTTCAATACTAACTTAAAGTTGAATAAGGAGAAAAAAATAGACTCGGATTACATTTACAGATTTAATTTATTATTATTATTATTATTTTTTTGAAGGGATAGTTCACCCAAAAATTAAAATTCTGTCATTTAATTACTCACCCTCGTGTCTTTCCAGACCTGTAAGACCTTCGTTCATCTTTGAACACAATTTAAGATATTTTTGATTATATTCTGAGAGCTCTCTGACCCTCCATAGACCGCAATGATACTACCACGATTAACTCACAGAAACGTAGCAAGGACATCGGTAAAATAATCCATGTAACATCAGTGGTTCAACCGTAATTTTACGAAGCTACGAGATTACTTTTTGTGCGCAAAAGAAAAAAACAAAATTTTTTATTCAACAATTCGTCTCCTCCGCGTTAGGCTTGCCGCGATACACTGTGCTGACGGTGATACCGTGATTCGTTTCTTATTTAATTGGTTCCACATTGTTTGCTGATTTTTACTTTATTTAAATTTTGTGTAATTTATTTATTTTATTTGAGATCAAGGTGTATGCCGTACCTCCAAGCTTTCTTATTTCGTTTTGCTAATAACTTTCTACTTTTCTTATTTATTTGGTTATATAAATTTACTTATTTCCAGGTTTGTATAGGCTACCTATTTAAACTTTATGTAAGTTATTTTTTTATTTTATATTAGGCATAGCCTGCCCTATATCATGGTGTATTTTTATTTGTTTTGTTAATAAAAGTTCAATGTTTTATATATAGGCTAAAGTGAGTTTGACATTGTATTTTGTTGTTGCATTCAAGCAATTGACGCCAAATTGACGCTAATTCAAAAGTAAAATGCGCACGGTAGCTTGTAAAGGGGTCATAGATGCTTTTTTAAAGATCATTATTTTGTTTATTTGGTGTAACAGAATATGTTGACATGCTTTAATGTTCAAACATACTATTTTTCAAATACTGTACATTATTGTAGTTCCTCTATGCCCCGCCTCTCTCAAACACGTTGTTTTCAACAAAGCCCTCTCCTTTGACAAGTGTAGTCTGCTCTGATTGGCCAGCTGAACCATTGCATTGTGATTGGCCGAACACCACACAGCACTCGTCGGAAATGTAACGCCCCTTCCCATAATCGCGAGCTTCAAGCTTTCAAAATAAATGTAAAGACATAGAGCACGAAAGGGGAACAGAGTCTCGTGACACAGTGATGAATATGTGTTTGCATTACACAAGCCACGGTTAAGACAGCTTACTTTACTGTGATGTGTCTCGCTCTCTCTCTCTCCTCTCCTCATCACTAATCCGAGGAGCTCTCTCTCTCCGTCGCTCCGCCTCTCATGCACACACACACGATGCGCAAAACTCTCGTTTTGAACAGTCAATAGCAAATACTTAACTAATAACAAAACAGTAGCTGATAAAGAAGCGCCAGATTGTCATAGCAAAGCCACAATTACCTCCTCTCCTAGGTTCACGAAACAGTTGTCCATAAAATGCTTTGCTGTTCTGTTGTAAGTAATCTTAAGTATTCCTAAATGCATCTACTTTCGGAATGCCAAATAAAGTTATTTTGCCTAGAAACACACAGCGTCTCACTGACATGACTGCTTCAACACTAACTGAGGTTACTGAAACCACGCCTTCTTTCTTTGCAGCGTTTGGGCGGCGTTATGCAAATCTTCCGACATTGTGATGTAGATATGTGGGGGCTTGTTAGAACGAGCTGTTTTAGGGGGGCTTGGCAGAGTCTTAACTTTGATAACGAATACTCTTTGGTTTTGAGACCTTTAGTCTTTGCAACTTCAGGGATCTATCTTATCTATGCACAATCAGCTTGTACACTCCAAAGAGAAAGAAAACTTGAAAATCGCATCATATGACCCCTTTAAGCTATTTAAAAGTGAAGGAAAGCGAGGAAAAGAGGGAAAATTCAAACGAACAATTGCTTTACTCCGAATTGCCGCTATTTGAAAGTGCAAGTAAAATGGGCACACTGCTTTTACAAACTATTTAAAAACGAAGGAAAGCGAGGAAAAATACGACTTATTCAACAATTCGTCTCCACTCCGCTCACCCTAGCGCCATTTTATTATACTATTTTTACAACGCGTGACACCGCTTTACACAGAAACATACCGTTTACCGTTCAGATGGATACCTCCAAAAAATTCACCAGGGTGCGCGGAGGAACGAATTGTTGAATCAATTCGTATTTTTGTTTTCTTTTCCACAAAACGTATTCTCGAGCTTCGTAAAATTACGGTTGAACCCCTGATGTCACATGGATTATTTTACAGCTCTCCTTGCTACATTTCTGGACTTTCATCGTGGTAATATCATTGGTGTCTATGGAGGGTCAGAAATCTCTCTGATTTCATCAAAAATATCTTTATTTTTGTTCCGAAGATGAACAAAGGTCTTAAGGGTTTTGAACGACATGAGGGTGAGTAATTAACGACAGAATTTTAATTTTTGGGTAAACTATCCCTTTAACGTAACTGATGATATTCTTAGCTATATTCTTAACTAAACGACTTGTCACAAGCTGATTGGTTCCCGTAGCATACACAGCCAATGAGCTTGCTGCTTTACATTTAAATGGCTGATTAGCATTCGCTTGAGCATTGCAGCGCACCTTCAGAGCAGTGTTGCCAACTTAGCGACTTTGGCGCTAGCATTTAGACACTTTTTTAAGACCCCCCTAGCGACTATACTTTTTTTTTTTCCAACAAAGCTACTAGCACTTCTTGGACATACCTTAGCGAGTCTCTGTGACTCGCTGGTACTGCTGCACGAGCGCCAAGCGCACACACACCAATGTCTCTCTGCGTCTGCTCTGAACTTTATTCCATCCCAACTCAAGAAGAACCTGTATAACTGTCTTCCACAAACGTCGTACTGTCAACAGCCTTACTTTGACCATCAGAAAATAATTTACCCACGTATACGTGAGCTCGTGGAGCACATGCGATGCAGACAGTCACAAAGGAGTGCTCACTCTTAAAGGGGCCACATCTTTTTCACTCGTATCATTTAGTTCATTGGATCGTTGAGAGTTATGAAACTTTTAGTGATAGTTAAAGATATTACGAATTAGTTAATACATCAAGATATATATAATAATAATAATAATAAAGGTAAGAGGATATGACGATGATATCTATTGAATGACCAAATTGAACTATTTGCTCAGGACACCTGAGCCCGAGTCAGGTGGTTGCTGGGAGGGACTTCATCTATCAGCTTACATTGTGATTCCTGTTTGTAATGACACACATAGTGCGCATTTCTACCTAGGTAAGTTTGAGCTATATTGGCTCAGACACACAGTTTTTTAGGTAATTAGTTAAATAAACCTAAGGGTACTGCACCCAGGTTCACATTGCTATGCCACTAGTTAATTTCTCTGGGCTTCACTAGCCCAGATACACATTTAAGTCAAGTCATTAGTTTTACGCTATCTGATCAACTGATCAGGTACACACAGCTATAGTCCACTAGCGTTAAGCCATTCGGCAAAAGCCGGCCCAGGCTCACATATGGCGCTTTTCCACTGCGTGGAACGACTCGGCTCGGCACGGCTCAGTACGGTACGGCATGGCTCGGCTCGGCTCGGCTCGGTTTGCGTTTCCACTGCTGTTCAGTACTGCTTTAGAGTGGGCGGGATTATTCACAATTGTCTTATGTTGCGCCGCGACTCCTGAATAACTTTTTCATTCCACGTCGCCCCATCAATCTCTCGCTGGATCCGCTCCTCTGCTATCATCGAGAGGAACGTCTGTACTTCCTCAACAGACAACGAAAAAAGGTGCACTTGTTCAAAACAGTTGCGTTCGATCCTTCGCTGTCTGTGCTGATTTAAATCTAGCGGTTCTTTTGTTTTTGTGTCGCAAGTTCAGTGACGCAGGTAATGATGATTCTCTCCGGCCAATCCGTAATCAACAGAGTTTACACGTCACGTTTTGGTACTGAGAAGGGGTAACGGTTCGCCGATTGGAAACCTCCACCGAGCGAGTGGACAAAACAAGTACCAGGGTTCCAGGTACGGTACCCGTGGAAACCCCATTCAAGTTAACCCGTACCAAGGCCGTATCGTCGCCGCCCATCAGTGGAAAGTGCCATAATAGCAAACACTGGTCGACCCATGGGCTGGCTCGGCGCGGAAGGGCAGGCTGCAGTGGGGGGGAAAAGTGGCAGGGAACCGACTATTGTCATGTTATGTAATATAGGGAAATGTCTAGCCTGCTTTTTTGAGGGGGGAGGTGATTTTAAGAACAAGGAAAAATAAAAAGACAATACGAGAGGTTGCGATAAACAAGTCGGAATAAGTGGGGAGAAGTGGCAGGGGAGCTAGAAGGGAGTTCTTTCAATTCCTATTTTCCGATATCTAGAGTCCTGAAGGGTACGCCGAGCGATAAAAATTAGACCAGAGCAAACGACAACTACATAAAAAAGGTCATGGGAACGTACAAACGGAACGAATATAATCACACCTGCTAAAAGGGTCATAGGCTGTGCCTCTTCGACTAGAAAAAAAAACGGTGAACAGCTATTGAAAAAAGTCACATCTTGCATACACATGCTTCTTATCATTCTGATTATCTAAGGGAATAGCGATTGGAAATCGAAAAGCAAAGTAATCTAATAAGTATAAAGCGAGACATATTACGTTTTCATGTGCTGTCAGCACACGGCATACCACAAGGGGCGACGACAGTGTAGCTCGTAGTGTTTATTCTTCTCGTTCCAAGCTTTGTTGGGGGGTTATTTTATATGCTAGTTGAGCAGCAGCAGTATGTCTTAAATGCTCACAGCAAGTTCCTGTACTTGCTTGCAGCAGCAGCAATAATCTACAACTACAGCAATAACAAACAGCAGCAGCAATTCAGCAGCAGCGTAGCAGATCTATTCCGCCAAGACCAAATACATTAACATTGTCATATCCATTACCATGCTAAAATCTTCCGAGAGTTCTTATGATAGAAATAACATGTTCTGTCATAAAACTCTAGATGACACAGGCTATGGGTCCTTAACGTAACCGATGATATTCTTAGCACTAAACGACTTGTCAGAAGCTGATTTGTTCCCGTTGCATAAGCAGCCAATGAGCTTGCTGCTTTACATTTAAATGGCTGATTAGCATTTGCTTGACCATTGCAGCACACTTTCAGAGTTCCTCTGAAACACTCCACCTTCCCCAGCTCCACCTGTATAGATCTGCTATGGGTTATTTTATACACGATTTGTGCAGCGGCAATATGTCTTAAATACTCACAGCACCATATCGGCTTATGTATTGGCAGCAGAAATTCAGCAGCAGCAGCAGCGTAGCAGAACTATTCCGCCAAGACCAAATACATTAACATTGTCATATCCATTACCATGCTAAAATCTTCCGAGTGTTATCATGATAGAACTATCATTATGGTGACATTCCTTATGAGTTATGGGTTTTATACTGTACAAACTATATTCTATCCCCCTACTCCTAAACTTACCCTTATGAAAAAAAATTTCATCAGAGGGCCATCAGAGGGCCATCAATGATTTCAGATATTGCCATCTTTGTGTGTCCCCATAACATAGAATTTCCCTGAACCACACATACACACACTTACAAAATAGTGGTTATCATCTAAATCACTTATAGTGTAAAAATAATTCATTACATTTCATTATCCATAAATTGCAAACAAGTTCTTTAAAAACTATATCTACTGGATCTATACAGATATCTATAGATGCACCAAATGATTCACTGTTTAACCATTAAGATGAGTTAGATTAAATAATAGACAAATGTATTAAACTGAATGAGTCATGCAAATGAAAAGTTTGATAGTGAGAGCTTTATGAAAGGCTGTTACAGTGAATGAAACATTTATATAGATGAAACACTTATTTTGTGTAGAGAAAAGGATACTTTGTGATTGTGTGTATTGTACTAAGACAAGTGAACATATGCTGAAATGTTTGAAAAAAATGGTACTTTTGATGATCTGTAGTGACATCAGTACTAAGAGTTTTGAAAATGTAACAGTTGCTTGTGAAAAAAGCTTTTAAAAAATTATTTAAAAAACTGTATATGCTAATGTATGATCCTCAATCGTTTAGTGTATGATGGCCAGTTTTTCCTCTGTGACTATTACAAAGTCGGTAAGTGTATGATGCCTAGCATTTTAAAATCTGTTCAGATTTTAAAAGCCATGTAGTGTATTCCAGCCTAAAGAGACATCACTGACAGAGGTTCTCTATGCCACAGCATACATACCCTACTAATTGATGATAAATTTCACCAGCTGAATATTCATTTTAAACTCTTCAGCATTTTGAGATACTACTTTCTGGTCCGAGAGAGGTGTTTGAAGGGAAAGGTTCAAATACTGGTGATTGAGAGTAGGGCTGCACAATTAATCGATTTCTAATTGCGATACCATTAGTGATGCCACAAATTACTAGAGCATCGAATTGGGGGGGGGTCACAGTGGCTGGCAAGGGATGTATTTGGGTGTGACAAGTGGACGGCCCCGAATTATGTTATTCTGTCCTACTCGTTAAGTGATGGGGGATACGTTTGTTGAATTTCTTAATCTAACAAGTGGGGTGAATACTAAAGTATTACCGCAATTATTTTAATTTATAGTAGATTGAATGGGTCATGTTATGTAAACATGGGTAATAAATAGCCATGTCGTCTGGGGAAGGGTTTTGTTTTGGCACTAACTGTTTAGTTAGATCAAAAATCATGTATATCGACCAAGAGTGGGCAACCTGAGTCCGGGTCAGGGGGGTGTGGAATCTTGCTAATGGTGTTGGTGGACGAGTTTAGAGTCCATGAGTAAATACTAAAAAATAGGGAAAACAAAAAAGGCACCTAAAAGGTGACAGGATGGGATTTGCAAGAGGGGGGGGGGTAATGATGGGGGGAGGTAGTTAGTGATAGTAGTGCATAAAAATGTGATAATGGGGTGGGTTCAGTGATAAAAGCATAACAAAAAGTGACAAAAAAGGTAGGCAAGAGGAGAAGAAAAAAGTATGACATCAAACCATGTAAGTATGAAACACTCATAATCAATGTAAAATATGGTGATTAATCAGAAGTAGAGTGGGAATAACGCATTCACGAATTTCAAGGGAATATCGAAAAGCATGTAGTATGGTTGGAGGATAGGGTGTTGGTGGCATCAAGTCGGTAGGAGCTGGCAGGACGCGCACGTGCCACCTTGTAAAGAGTGCACGACAGCGGAATCCCAACGCAGTGCACGAATGCAGGTGTGCAAGGGCATGTAGAAAGAGCGTGTGTGTGAAAGGGAACGATCTAAAGCGTGCAGCTACATCTAGATCAGCTGTCCTGGGGAGTCAGAACACAAGCAGAATAACATGCAGCCAAACGGGCACGAACTTGGAGCTCCTGGAAGAAAGGGAAAATTTGAAAACTACATCTCAACAACAAAGGCAAGACGGTTCTGCCGCGAAACGATACAACGAAACACGTGAGGCACATGGGGGATTGTGCACCACAGGACGAAAATCAAAAACCTGTGCATCGTCAGGAATGTAGGACCGCAGCGACCTCATTATAATGAGCACACAAGCATAAAGGGGCATAAAATATGATAAACAATCATGGGATCAACCTAAAAGTGACCAAGATTCTTCATGCATCTGAGACAAGTGGGGAGTGAGCGAAATACTAATTACAGGATCAGGGATATGTCGAACTACCAGGTGGAATGGAGTGAGCGAGTAGAAAATATAAAATAAGGGCCACAAAGCCATTATATCTGCATGAGAAATACTACTAGGCACATTGACACTTATAATGTACGTTCGACGGAGGCATCGTACAGAGATACTTAACGTATTGGCGGTAGCTATGTGAATTGTTGTTGCGGAGCGGGATTCAGGTCGAAGTGCGACGAGCGCGTTGCATACAAGCCCACAATTATAGATAGACGAGGAGGCACACTATAAACTGATCAGTCGGATACAAAAAAGTCAACAAGAGGAAGGAAACAGCTGTGTGGAATCTATGAGTCACCATGTGACATTTACAGTGATATATAAGCAAACAATAACAGGAAGGACAGGAGAGACAGAGTACATTCATAGTCCGATAACACGACAATGGCAAGGCGACAGGTTAGGATCACGATCGAAAAAAACGGCTGACGTGGTCTGTGAACTGCGGGAGCCTTTAGTACACAAAGAGACTGGAGAGGTATGGGGTGGTGGACCGCGAACAGTAATAGTGTGTGGGAGGGGAGGGGCAATTGTGAGGTGGGGCAGTGCACTTAGTAAAGTTATAGGAGGAAGGCCAGAAAGCCTCATATAGTAACTGTGGAAGGCAGGGTTGATACAAGAAAAAATTAACCGAGAATTTTGCCAAGAAACGAAAGTTGGAAAGGAGGGCTACATAACGGTTGGTGAAGCTGGTGAAATAGGCACTAAACAATAAACAACAGCTGACTCATGTAAGGGAGGTGCTGGGACATTTTGGCAGGTGGAGTGATAAGGGGACGTTCCAAAGAGACATACACCTTATAGTAATAGTACGGATATATGGTAGCAGTGGTGTCAAGACTAGTATAAATATCACGGTAATTATTCTTGTAATTAAACAGGTTCTAAATGGTGTCATTGAAAATGTACAGATCTAGTATTGTAGCGCTAGGATTCATGAGATGATATTGAGAAATGTAGGTTCCTGTGTAACAGGGTAGGGTGTAAAGTAAGAGTTGTTTCAAAGTAATGCAGAATATAGTCAAAAATAACAAAAATATGAACCAAATAAAATGAGAGCATGGGACGTCTAGTGCGAACGGTAGAGAAGAAGTTCAATTTCCATCGCACAGAATATGATAAATTAATTGAAATAAGATACGAGGAATTACGGATAAGTTATGCCCGAACAGAATAATTGGGGGCAGGGGGTAAAATAGTACACAGACTAGATAACGATTAACTGAGGGGGTGGCTAAAGCACATAGGAGTTGTGGCTGAAAGGTTATTCCTAATTATGTGGTGGCACCAAATCGCGGCGGGCGACTACAGACCGGTGAATCCGGTGCAGAAGGGGAAGTGTCTGCGAGCAGACAACCGACACAATAGAAGATACACACAAACCTGGCGACCAGTGTCAATGCGAAGCTGCTATATGTAAAGCATAAAGACTCATAATGGCGGGGACGCTAGGCATAATCTGTGTGTTAACAAGATGCATAGCACATGCAGCTACACTGCGGACAGTACGAAGCGAGCGGTGGGCAGACCTCCGGACCGAGATTATGGGGCTACACCAGCTGCTATAAGCGTTAAATTGCGCGAATATTTAAACCAAAAAGGAAATGCTATCGTAGGGCTTACTCACAATCATGCCGAGAAAGATAGGAGAACCAGGGGAAAAAATTTCCATGACCAACATTGTCCTTGTCACTGGGGCAGCACCCTTTGTGCCCCTTCTACTTCTAAAGGGTGCATATTAGTACCTTAAGTTAAGGGATAGTCAACCAAAAATGTTAGTATAATTTACTCACCCTGACGTCGTTCCAAATCTGTACGCCAGTTGCATGACAACTGTAAGGTATAAGTGTTCCAAATGAAATGGTAATGAAAAATGCCTTTTCATGGATTAAGCATTGAGAAAAGACTCAAACCCCTGATAAAGCATATCACACACATCACAAAGTCACACTAAGCGTGGGTTGTTACGTTTTGTGTAAGTTTCTAAAATTAGGAACAGCTCTTAGACATGGGCCTATATGTCTCCTTGGCAACATCATAACCACACCAGTTTTTCTTACACCATGCAAGAAAAAATATGACCAGAAATCTCCAAAGCTTCTTCTCTGAACAATCTGAACAACAAAAATGTTTATTGAAACAATGAACCAATGAGCAAACAACATCAATTCATCCCAGAAACCATTCTCTCCCGTCAACAGAGGACTTCAGTGATGTAATCAACTTGAATCACTGGTCTGCTGCACAAAACTCATGGCACCCATATACTATATATGAGGTCTACTGCTAAGAAGGATAGATCCTGCGGCATGGGGTGGATATACTGTATATACAAATGCATAGATGCATCCTGGTCCAGGTTTTTGCTGATCTGGCTCATGGGCACCGGTTAATTCATGATCACTACTGTATGTGATAGAAGTGCTGGCCTTTGTGTAAGTTAGGCCGTATTCAATGAGGATGCCTAAGTCCAAATCTGCATCCAAACACCTGCTATTCTCCTTTTCCTGTCTTCATAATAACTCACAGTTAAAAACACATTGCGCTGTCATGTGTTTCAGTTGTCTCTGAATTCTCTGCAAGATCTTCTGATGCAAGGAGGCCCAGATGATAGACTAATAAAACACCGGTGCTGCATTGCCAGGATTTATGAAGCTCTTCAACTACACAGCGAAAATTACAAACTTATAAATAATGCTTAGGTTATGGTGCATGTTATTAAAGTGACAAATAATCATTAATTATAAAAGGCAGATGCGGATGCGCCGCATCCTGACACTCAAGACATCCTGATGGCTTACAGCCACTGAGCCTGAGCCATTGAATAATTGTATGTCAGTAACATTATTATTATTATGTATAAACTATGTAACAGCTGTAATCAGATCAATGACTATAAAAATGAGAAGGTTTTGAGTGAATTACCTATACACAGGTTCCAGCCTTTGTCTGCGATGCTGTCGCTGTTGCTCTTTCTTTTCGGTCTCTTTGTGTATAAGTCTTATTTGTGGCCGTAATGTATATTATTTCATTTTAACATGTCATTTAAAGGTTTGGCATTGAATGAAATCCCTCAATCTGCTCTGTAATGTTGTCCAGTTACCGCAAGTGTAAAATGAAGATGGACCGATCCATTGCTGGAATAGGGGCGCATGGACTGCATAGTGTTTACACAGTACTAATAACACTATATAATTAAACCACAATTTGTCAATTGGTATTTCCTATAGATTCTATAAAATTAATGTTTATTTCTAAACGGTAGATTAATAGGCATGTGGTCAGTGACCATAATTACCATTAAAATTGTGAGTGGCCATAATTACCCACTCTGAAATAAATGGAATCTTCCGGAGCGCACGGACTCATAGCAACAAACCAATGTTTCCATCCGGGTTCTTATTCCGATGACTAATAATAAGAGGCTACTAATAAATCTTATATATTTCCTATTTCTAAAGTAATAAATAATCATATTTTCTTCTTTTCGATGTTATTTTATGAACATAACACTGAAACCTATTTAAACCCCAATTTCAAACATGTGTAGGTCTATAGATCCCAACTACAAGAACTAAAATCACAGTTGGCCTACAATAAATACACTTTACTTTATACATTGTTTTTTTTATATATATTTAAACTTTAATACTAAACAAATATCGATGCAATGGTAGTGTCAATTTGTCGAAGCATCTGTTTAAAATATACAATTTAATCAAGTCAATTTGAATAAGTTGGCCAATAAATATATATGCCTAGATGTTTTGCTAAAATACAGTACTAAGAATTTCTAAGTTTCATCACTGATGTTTATTTCGTCTGTTCTCCGCTTGATAGCGCCACACATTAACACATTACGGCCTTCTCAATTATTTTCTAGGTTTCGTTTGCTTTGTTTGTGTGCAGGCTTGTTTTTATTAGGCTATTCTCTGGAGTAAGTCATAGTAAATTCATATGCTAAGGAAAAAAAACCCATTACATTAATAATTACATAAATGGTTTTATAGAGCGCATGACACAACAGCAACAGCAATAAAAAAAATGAAATAGCCAGACACGTTTGATTTATATTTTAACTGATTACATTGCCATTTTATTTATTTTTTTTAATTATGTACATCATAGTCTCATCAAATGACTTTGTATTTTCGAGAATACGTAAAACATTCCTACAAGGTAGTATTCACAGGTTATCTCTCAGTGAGAATCAATACATTCTTCCTGTGATGGCCTTTGGAACTTCAGAGTGTCTTTTTGTTTTTCTCCACTGTTTTGGGTGTTGAGCAAAGGGCCTGATGTGTTTACTTCTTCATTAACACAGAATACTCTAACAGAAAGTATAACTAGCTCAGTTGGTGGTATGACAAAAACTTGTTTGTCAACCCAAGCCTCTCAAACAGGAAATGACTATTACTTCTGTGCTACCGAGACTTTAGTTGAAGAGCATTTGTGGTTATCAACAATTGAGAGTTTCCTTCAGTGTGAGCAGTGCATGTGATGGCCCAGACAAAAGATCCAAACTTTGGGCAGTCATCAGGCACTAACTCTGCCCTTCAGAGGCTGGACACGTTAGCTAGCCGATTTTTATACAAATATCGAAAAGGGCACCAGGAGAAGGGACTAGAGAATGAGGGGCCACATGTTTCAGAGTATACCGTGCTTTGGGATGCAACAAGTAAGTCAAAGCCTTTTAAGTGAAATATTTTAAAATACTTCATTATTTCTATTAAATGCACAAAAGGTCTGTTTTCTTCAAATGATTGACTCTTGATCTAAATAAACTCATTTCATATACAGTAGAGAGTCTCTGATGAATTTTCACAACCTCTATTGAAGGATATGATGTAGGTTTTTTATTGTAATTAGCTGAAGGGTGCAGAGTAAAATGTGTTAGCCTTTTTCTAAGTGCATATACAGTATATTTCTGTACACTTTGATTGGTGTCAGACTTTTTGTGGTTTCGACAGGAAGAGATCAGTTTGCTTTTCTCAGCCAGCAAAACTTAAAGCGCACTAAACCTGTTTACCGTTTTACAACATCACGTTTCCAATACATAAAGTATAATCTTTCCTTTTAGTTAATGGCAGACCTGATAATACTAGGTTGCCGTGCTAGGCTAAAATGTAAATGTAACCAAATTGTTACTGATAATACATCCACTGACAAACGTATGCAAGTCAAATCTCATGTTCAGGTAAACCTCATTCAGACAGATATCATAAAAATGATGTCTATATAATGTTATATTATTACAATGTTTGTTGTAGCTGGTTTTGTGAAAACAGTGCTATTTATCTAGTAAAGCTGTCAAGTGGAGAGATAATATTCTAGAACAGTTTTTTTTTATGCAGTGTATAATTTTTGTAGTGCAATGTTGTCTCGCTGTCCTTTCTCAATCTGCTATTAATTTGTTAATAAATGTCAGAAGAAACTGCTGTATTGATCAGCATGAGTATCACGTAGTTAAAACACATTTGTGTGCATTTTAAAGTAATTTCAGGAGTCTCCATAAAAGCAAGATAAATCCAAAAGAAAGTAATTGCTGATGTGTGGCTAATAGTCAGCTGGCCGTTGTAGATCTACATTAAATGATAATCAAAAGATGGCAGTGTTGTCCTTTTAATTAGCATTTTATGTCTGGCTTTGACTGACCAACCAGATTAAAAGACAAATGAGTTGATTAGTCACTAGCAGCATCTTTGTTGCTGCCTAAATGAAATGGCAAGACCTCGAACAAGCAGAAATCATCCACATTTTATAACACATCCCGTGTTTTTTGTTTTGTATTTTGCACTTTTTAAAAATAAGTTTCAGTTTGCATAGTGGTTTCACATGTTGGAAATGCGTTTTCATAACACAAAACTCAACTCAAATGCTCCATAGCAGAAACCTATGCAACTTGATATCTTTCAGTTCACTATAGTACACACTTGTTTAAATATTTGCATTTTTTTATTATGTCTAACATATGGTGTTGGCAGAAAGATAAAGGAGAGTGACTCCACTGACATTTAAAATCGGCACCTTTTTAATCTTGTTCAAAAACATATAATAACATTTCAATCCCGTTCAATGTAGTTCCCATGATCAGAACTAGAAATCCCAGGGGATGCTAACAGAATTATTCATATCGACCAACTTCAATGCATTAAATAAGCTGTGTGTTACGAATTTAAATGGATTCAAATTCATATAAGTTGAAAATGTTTAAGGATTATGTTCTGTTCCAAATAAAGGAATTTATTGTTTATCTGAGAATCATGCATTGAGCTGTCCTTTGGCAGTTGATCATTTTAATTGTGTTATCTCTTTAATTAGTGAAAGAATTCTTTGCACAAGCCAAAGAGGATTTCTTGAGAAAATGGGACTTTCAGCCACAGGTATGGGAGCATTATTGCAATAAACAGGAAAGTCAGATACAGTTGTTTTCAGCAGAACTAATCGTTGACTTCTGGCTTGGGTTCTGCAGAGCACATCGTGTCTAGATGACTTTGACAGATTGAAAACTCTTGGCACTGGATCTTTCGGAAGAGTAATGCTTGTCAAGCACAGACAGTTGGGACGATACTACGCTATGAAGATTCTGGACAAAGAAAAAGTGAGTATGCGTGCTATATATCCTCCTGCAGGACCCAGCCATTTTATTTATTTATTTATTTATTTGTTCTCTGTGCAAGACATTTGTTTTTGTGAATTTCTATGAGACATACCATTCTTTAACACAGTCCTGGTGTCTCTTAATGAGTCTTCATCCTGGGTCTTTCTTAAAAATGCAGAATGTATATTATTTTGAAACTGTTTATTTTCAATTTTTCCAAAAAAAGAGTATGTTTTTACGATAAAGATATTTATTCAGTGCATCACTGTAAAAATAAATAAATAAATATAGTTAGTTAGTTAGTTTACTCAACTTATGGAAAAAATTGTTTGATCACCATAACCATTAAGGGTGTTCTGTAATTTCAGAGAACATAATAAGCTATAATAAGTTCCATAAACTCAAAAGTAAGTGATTTAAGATCCGTTCACACTCTGTTTATTATGAGCGAGTTTACTATCCGCTGTTTTTGTGTTGTCTGCTGCTTTAAAGGCTCGAGCTCTTTCCTCTGTGGATTCTGATTAGTTGTCATTGTTTTTAGCTTTCATCAGCTGGGAATAAATACTGTTCCTCATTGTCATCAATGTTATAGCTGTGGTGTGGACTTCCCTATTATCATAGAATTAGAACAATTATTAATGCTTTGTACTTTTAAACTGTATTAAAACTTTACAGTTATCATTAAGCTCAATAAAGTTCAATGAGTATCAATATTGCACATTGCTGATGCAATAACTAGACCTTTCCACTAAACTAAGTTTGCTTAATGTCACAAAATTCTCTGAATCATTTGATTCAATTGAATCATTAATGGTGACTTTAAAAAAGATATATTAAAAATATTAACAGTAGATAGAGCTAAAACATACAGGTGCATCTCAATAAATTAGAATGTCGTGGATAAGTTCATTTATTTCAGTTAATTCAACTCAAATTGTGAAACTCGTGTATTAAATAAATTCAATGCACACAGACTGAAGTAGTTTAAGTCTTTGGTTCTTTTAATTGTGATGATTTTGGCTTACATTTAACAAAAACCCACCGATTCACTATCTCAACAAATTAGAATATGGTGACATGCCAATCAGCTAATCAACTCAAAACACCTGCAAAGTTTTCCTGAGCCTTCAAAATGGCCTCTCAGTTTGGTTCACTAGCCTACACAATCATGGGGAAGACTGCTGATCTGACAGTTGTCCAGAAGACAATCATTGACACCCTTCACAAGGAGGGTAAGCCACAAACATTCATTGCCAAAGAAGCTGGTTGTTCACAGAGTGCTGTATCCAAGCATGTTAACAGGAAGTTGAGTGGAAGGAAAAAGTGTGGAAGAAAAAGATGCACAACCAACCGAGAGAACAGCAGCCTTATGAGGATTGTCAAGCAAAAAATCGATTCAAGAATTTGAGTGAAAAATTCACAAGGAATGGACTGAGGCTCGGGTCAAGCCATCAAGAGCCACCACACACAGACGTGTCAAGGAATTGGCTACAGTTGTCGTATTCCTCTTGTTAAGCCACTCCTGAACCACAGACAATGTCAGAGGTGTCTTACCTGGGCTAAGGAGAAGAAGAACTGGACTGTTGCCCAGTGGTCCAAAGTCCTCTTTTCAGATGAGAGCAAGTTTTGTATTTCATTTGGAAACCAAGGTCCTAGAGTCTGGAGGAAGGGTGGAGAAGCTCATAGCTAAAGTTGCTTGAAGTCCAGTGTTAAGTTTCCACAGCCTGTGATTATTTGGGGTGCAATGTCATCTGCTGGTGTTGGTCCATTGTGGTTTTTGAAAACCAACGTCCCTGCATCCGTTTACCAAGAAGTTTTTTAGCACTTCATGCTTCCTTCTGTTGACAAGCTTTATGAAGATGCTGATTTCTTTTCCAGCAGGATTTGGCACCTGCCACACTGCCAAAAGCACCAAAAGTTGGTTAAATGACCATGGTGTTGGTGTGCTTGACTGGCCAGCAAACTCACTAGACCTGAACCCCATAAAGAATCTATGGGGTATTGTCAAGAGGAAAATGAGAAACAAGAGACCAAAAAATGCAGATGAGCTGAGGGGCCATGTCAACGGAAACCGGGATTCATACCAGCATCAGCAGTGCCACCCAACCTTTTAGAGTTGACTTAAATTATTTAAAATCAAATTTACAACAAACATTTTCTTAAATGTTCAAACACTGAACCTGATGATCATTTTGGAATTTCAGGAAATTCAAAAGCAGGTTAATCGTCACCGTTTCAGTTGAGTCTGGTTGGTCTGGGCCTTGTTTCATGTGTCAGATCATAATGTAAAATGGTTCAAATATATTTACAGAGCAGGGAGGAAACTGAAACTTCCTCTGCTGACAGGATCAAACCGCAGTGAGCAGCCTAATGATGTTTCCACTGTTGACTGTCACATAAGACTGCTAAAGTGTCATGTAACTTATGAAACCAAAACACATTTTTGCTATAACAATTTATTGAGAGGATCATGCATTAAAAAGTTAGCTATGTTGGCCTAAGGAGTCAAATATAAAGCTTTTTTTTCTCATGTGACTCTAATCTGACAAATAAGAAGAAAAAGTGAAATGTGTTGTGAATCGATACTGTGGATAATACTAAAGTCATCCTGTCTGGAATTATTACTTTGTAATCATTTTAAAAACACAATTATTGCCTGATGGTGTTTTTACATATAGAAATAGGGTACAAAAAGGCTAATGTTGTTTTATTTTACCAAAATACTGGAAATGTATTTAATGAGAATCCCTAAAATTATCACATAACTTTTGAAACAAAGGATTTTCAGTTTTATTAAAGAGGATTCAATCCTATTAATCAATTTTTCAGTAATTGCCAATAAAAATCCCTCTTGATGTTGGTCGTATATATCTACACTATATCACTCATTCTTTAATCTTTTTTTTTTTTGCAAATTAGTTTGCATTAGCAGTATTCAATAAAATGTTTTTTTTACTATACAGTTTTTTGGCCCAGGGGGAATTTTTTTTATGCATATATAAATAAATAAATCTATCCTCGAAATGTGTAGAATTGTAGTCTGTTTGTTTTTGTTTCTTTTTTATTCTGTATTTCCTCCTGTTTTTGACGATTTTTCAGGTGGTGAAGCTTAAACAGATAGAACACACATTAAACGAGAAGAAAATATTACAAACAGTGACCTTTCCTTTCCTTGTGAAGCTGGAGTTCGCTTTTAAGGTACACATTCAATTTATATTGAAAAGAAATACAATGTCGGAGGGTGTGCTTCTAGGATGCAGCATCATTGTCAGGGTTAAAGCTACTGAAAAAACTCAGTGTTATTACATGAAAAACAGGAACTAATTGTATTACATAGCATTATGATGTTTTCATGTTTAATTACCGTAACAGGATCATTCAAATTTATACATGGTCATGGAATATATCCAAGGTGGTGAGATGTTCTCACATCTGAGACGGATTGGAAGATTCAGGTAAACAGCTTGAAAACTAGCTAATAAAATGTCCTTCTTATGTGCCTTTACCTGTCTTTTTCTCTTATAAATGCAATAAGCATGTTTTTTCCTCATAGTGAGCAGAACGCACGGTTCTATGCTGCTCAGATTGTTCTGACCTTCGAGTATCTTCATGCTCTAGACCTCATCTACAGAGACCTTAAACCTGAAAACTTGCTCATCGATCATCAGGGATACATCCAGGTGTGCCAGTCACTTATTAGCTCCGATTAAACGTTTCCTGCACTTTGGTTGTGTAATTTATATTTTAATGAGCTTTTATTTATAACTCTTATATTTGAATGTGATTTAGGTAACAGACTTCGGCTTTGCCAAACGAGTCAAAGGCAGAACTTGGACGTTGTGCGGTACACCAGAGTACCTGGCACCAGAGATCATTCTCAGCAAGGTAAGAAAACACGGCAGTAGTTCTTACTCCTCTAGAAGTTAAAGAAATCCTCAGCGTTTTCTCTCTTTCTTTGTTAGGGCTACAACAAAGCTGTTGACTGGTGGGCATTGGGTGTTCTGATCTATGAAATGGCTGCTGGATATCCGCCTTTCTTATCTGACCAACCTATTCAGATCTATGAGAAAATTGTATCTGGCAAGGTCAGAAGAACTTCAGTCATTTATTACAGTACCAGTAAAATTCCCTCTTGGTGTTGGCCCTACTGTTTATCTATACTCTATCCCTATTTCTTTAACCATTTATTTTTACACAAATTATTTTGCTCCATCAGTACAGTACAGTACAACAGATAAAGTGCAAGTCCTCTATCCATAATATTGCTTTTTCCAGCGAAAATTCACCTCATCTGAATCAGGAGAGAAATATGCACAGATCTGTTGCTGTTTACAATTGGAAACAATCCAAAACTGTTGTAACAAATATGTTGGTGGTTTTGATGTGAGAGGACAACAGGGGATGAACTTATTCACTGGAGGAAGAGTTATTATGGACTCAATGGTATTTTAGTTTAATTTATTTTTTATTTTATAATGAAAATATCATTGGCAAGAAATATGATTATTTTTAAAAAACATTCTTTTAGTAAGTAATAGTGTGGATGGGTGTGTGTGTGTGTGTGTGTGTGTGTGTGTGTGTGTGTGTGTGTGTGTCTGTGTGTGTGTGTGTGTGGTGTGTGAGTGTGTGCGTGTGTTGTGTGCTGTGTGTGTGCGTTTTTGTGGCAAATGAGGACATAAATTTGTATTATGACAAAGGTATGACATAGGTATTACAAGGAGAAAGGTGACTTTTCAGGACATTACCCCACGTCCCCACTTTTCAAAACACATATAAATCACACAGAATGGAGTGTATTGAAAATCTGAAATAGCACAAAGTTTCCTGTAAGGGGTAGGTTTAGGGGTAGGGTTGGTGTAGGACAGGGGTGCCCAACCCTGCTCCTGGTGATCGACTGTACTGCAAAGTTTAGCTCCAACTCTAATCAAAGACACCTGCCTTTAATTTTTAAGTGATCCTGAAGACCCTAATTAATTGCTTCAGGTGTGTTTGATTAGGGTTATAGCTAAACTCTTTAGGACAGTGGGTCCCCAGGAACAGGGTTGGGCAACCCTGGTGTGGCAATAGAATATATGTCTGGTACAGTAGAAAAACATTACGCCTAGGAGAGGCACCACTTTCACAAAAACAAACCTGTGTGTGTGTATGCATGCGTGCGTGTGTGTTTGTGTGTGTGTGTTAAGAAAAGGGGGAGACTTGATCATGCTTGATGTTTAATTATGTTGGGACTTAGAACTATTTCAGTTACACCAGGTTACCATTGTGATGAAGATTGGAGCTTTTGCTTAGGCAGAGGATGGATATGTATAGAATAGAATAAGATTTTCTAAGGAGCAGAATTTGCATTTATTATGCTAATATGTGCTCATGTTTGTTAATAGTTAGTTAGTTAGTTAGTACAATCTTATAATTCAGTGATGTGACAGAACAGTTTGCAACATAATATAACACATAACTACTTTAAGACTAATTAATATGGTCACTTAAAAATAACTTAATTCAATGATTTGGAAGTCATGTGAACAAATTACTTAATTGATGTGCATGTATAAACAATGTAAATCCAGAACACGTTCTACAGTGCATGGTATTTAAATAAATCATTAATAAAAAAATTACTATAATTAATACATTAATATAATTTGAGTATTTTTTAAGTTGTTCCAAAGGATCATTTTGTTCTGTGCATACTTTAAAACCCGTGCTAACAAAAGTTAAACATTACTGACAGTCAGGGAACAAGGGTGAAAAAAAGACCAATTAAACGAATAAATGGCAGAGGCAATTAAACTCATGCCATCCCCCAAATGTTCTAGACATTTCCAACAGATGTGAATATTTCATTTCCACAGGTACGATACCCTTCACACTTTAGTTCAGACCTGAAGGATCTTCTACGCAATCTGCTGCAGGTGGACCTCACAAAACGCTTTGGCAATTTGAAAAATGGAGTCAGCGACATAAAAAACCACAGATGGTTCGCTACAACAGACTGGATTGCAATCTTTGAGAAGAAGGTGTGACCTTTGTTGTTTTCTTTCAGGTTTCAATTTTTTAACTGGTTCTTGAGAACTGCTCTTATAAGCTGGTTTATTTTTTCAATGATTTTACAGATCGATGCTCCCATCATACCAAAGTGCAAAGGACCTGGAGACACAAGTAACTTTGATGAGTACGACGAGGAAGACATCCGGTTATCTGTCACAGAGAAATGTACAAAAGAGTTCTTGGAGTTTTAGAGTATCTGTAAAGGCTTTAGTAAAAGTTTACATGGGTACTTTGTCTTGTTATGCACCTTCAAAGTTGAATCCAAGAACATCACAATTCCTGCCACATTGCTTCATTCAAAGAGACTTGGGGAGATTTGAAAATTCACAGGTGCCTTTATCAGTGAAGTTTAGTCTACTGCATTAAAAAAAGATCACATAGTCTTCTCTTTGGAAACATTTATGGTTAAAGTTGAGATTTTTTACTTGTGTTCATCTTTTATATGTTAATTAATTTATAAAATGAATAAAGCATATTTTTCCTCCGTTGAACTATTTTTTTTCACTCATGTCTGTTACACATGAAAGAAATGTGCAGTATATGTTCAGTATTAATACATGAGAAAAGCTCAATTCCACATTATGTTTAAGTGTGTGTGCACGATATCTGTTTGTGGAATATATGCGCTGAAGAAAGCTTTTGGATGTTCAGAAATATCAAAAGGTAAAGAAAGTATTTAAAAATATATGATCCTGATATTTCATCTAAAGTCTTGAACTGCACTGAAATTGAAAATGAAAATAGGCTTTTGGTTTGTGCACCTTCTCATCTGTCTTCTTATATGGACCACGTGAATACTTTTTTTAAAGAGAAATGTTATATCTGCTGTAGAGATTATGATGTCCAATTTTGGGACAAATTATTTTGACACTGAATTAAAGAAAATTATTTACATTGCTTTATAATGTCCGATGCCTTTTGTCACTTCTGTTTGTGAGTATAATTGTGAAATATGCTAATATTATAATATTATACAAGTAGAATGTTAATGCATTTTAGTTGGTGTTAAAAGCCTGTTATAACAACTAACAATTTATGGCTTTTTTTATTTATTTATTATTTGTTTATTATCCTTATAACTTTTTTTTATGTCAAAATGTCAGTAGTCTGACGGCATTATTTTATTTTTTCTAAGATAATTGTTTTGGTTTTAAAAATAAGTATATTGTGAATTTACTATTTATATGGGAAATGTAAAGGGGCATGAAAATAAAATACTTTTACTCGTCTAAAGAAATAGATCACTACCTTCACACATCTATGGAGGACGAAACCTGCAAAAACAATAAATAAATAAATATCAAAATAAATAAATAAATGTGTGTATAAATACACAAATTCTTGTTTAAATACATATAGAAATAATTAAACATGTGATTAAAGTAGGCAAATAAATAAAATAAATTGGTGGGCAAATGGAAAATGTTTAAGGAAATGCTAAACTCATCCTATTTATTTTCCTTTGGTCACTCATTTATTTCTGAATGTAGTTCCACATTTATTTTCCTCTGCACAACATGCTAATGAGAGGGTGTCAACCATGGACTTGGTCGGGTCTTGTGATAGCTGGGGGCCGGCTTTCCCGCTGACAGGAGATGCATGGTGTTAATCCAGTATGGCCTAAAGTCACTTTTTCCGTTCAGCAGAGCAAGATGCATAAAAAACTGAGCTGTATTGTCCGTACAATATCTGTGACTTTACAAACGACCCAACGAAATGGCCAGAGGTGTAGTTTCCTGACGTAATTTTTTGTAACCCGATTGAGTCTCCAGCTAGAGACAACTGTAATATCAGTATCCCATGGTCATCGTGAGATTATTCACTTTATCTGTGGAATAAGGGCTCGTTCTTTTGATGGAGCTAGTGTTTATTAGGATGGTTTTACCTGCTCGTTGTTTAGGTACGTGTAGGATCATTTTTATGGTCAGTAAACAGTCTTCTACAACCAAGTCGATCTGCAGCAATCTCTCTCTCTTTACAGCGGGAGAACCAAATTAGTGACACACAAGTGTACATCTCAGTTGATTCTCAATTTATTATTGTACAAACAGAGGCTCATATACATCCTTGAGAACTGGTATGAAGTGGTTTAATCGAGGAACAGACAGTTTTTTCCCCATTAGTTATCAGAACAGAAAATACAGGTGACAAAAGTATGTTTTTTAAGCAAATAACGGTTCAGTATTGCAATTAAGAGCTATGTAAGCATTAATATTTTTACATTGGCCACTTAAAATCTTTTATGATTTAGCTCTCTCATGATTATAACTACAAAACTAACCCTATGAAAAAGTGTAAGATAATAATCAGTCACCTTGACTGATGAAGTTAATACACATGCGCAGGCAAACGCTCAAGCCCGTCACACACGATCCGCCTACTCTTGCATAATTGACACCCTCTCATTAGCATGTTGTGCAGAGGAAAAATAAATGTGGAACTACATTCAGAAATAAATGAGTGACCAAAGGAAAATAAATAGGATAAGTTTAGCATTTCCTTAAACATTTTCCATTTGCCGAGCAATTTATTTTATGTATTTGCCAACTTTCATCACGTTTAATTATTTATTTATGTATTTAAACAAGAATATGTGTATTTATGCACACATTTATTTATTTATTTGTGTATTTATTTATTTATTGTTTTTGCAGGTTTCGGCCTCCTTACACATCAACAGAAAAAAGAAATAACAAAGCAAAAAAGACTTTGTGAATTAATGTCCGTTGCAATTAATGTATGCTAATTGCTTGTCAAGATGCTGATTTACCCTTTATTCTTTATTTATTTTTCTTGATGTAATTGAAATTGCCTTGTTCACTGTTGGAGAGACTGCAACAAGATTGTGAACAACTACATTTCCCACCGTTCGAGACTACATTACCCATGAAGCCCCGCGCCTGCATTTGTCGGATTGTGCTTGGGGGAAAAAGCGTAATATTGTTCCAATGATCGAGAATCAATAACATTCAAAGCATCTACATACAACATCTGTTAAATTGGTAAGATAAAAGCCTTTCATCCAAATAATTGGAAATTGTCGTTTTGTTTTCTCAGAAAGACGGCAAATGTCATAAATGTTGAGTTAATGGAAGCTAGCTAGCTAATGAGTTTATCATCTGCTTCATTAATCATCACACTGTCGAAATTCATCATGAAAACACTTGTAATGTATTAAATAGATAATTTGATGATCCAATACTTCTATTTAACCTGTCAGAATTCAGTGATGCAGCTACAGATACATTCGGTCTTGCAATATTTCAGACGGCATATAAAAATCAATGATACTTCATTTATAATAAGTTATTAAATACTTTATTTACAATAAAAAAATCTCTTTTCTGGTTTAAAAATGATGGCTGTCATTTTGTTAATCGTGTTTCTCTTCATGAACACTGAACCTGTCAAACCAGCACAGATGTGAAGAGAAATGCTTATTTAATTTCCTTAAAAAATGTGATAGATTGCTCAAGCTGTTTTTCACATTTAAAAGCTGTTTATATCAAAATAGCGATGGTAGTAGTTTTATAACGATGACAGTAATATTAATATATTTTATTTGTTAATAATATGTTTTATTTTTGACGGATAACCTTAGAGTTTACTATGTATTTCACAGTTTTGCATGTTTAACATGTCTCTCTTGTCTTACTGACCTGAACTGAACTACTTGCTGAACTATAAATGCTTGATCATCTTCTTTATTGCTCAGATCTTTTATTTTTTTTGCAGAATCAATTCTCTAAGTACACCAAGATATATTCATAAACTTTCTGGAAGATGGGGCAGCTTTGCACAGCAGGAGACTGATGAGGAGACAACTCAACACATCTAATGGAATAGAGCAGTCTCAGCTCTCTGACAAACAGGTGAGCAATAGATCAGAGCTAATCAGATTAATAAGATGATTATTGTTCACATGAATGCAGAGCTTCTGTTATGCACCTCAAGAAATTATTTAGAATTTGCTTAAACATGACACAGTTGATTGAATTTTGATAATGCATCTCCCATACTGTAGTAGTTCTTAGAATCTACAACAGTGATGATAGATTAAAATTGAATGTATTAAACTTTGTTTTATTATTATTATTATTTTATCCAGCAGTCATGGAAACCAAGGAAAATGGTTCAGTGGACACCAAAAGGTAGGTGTATATACAGTAATGTTGGGTTCGAGTTGAGTCGAAATCTTTAACAATTAAATTTGAGTGAGAAACATTTAGGAATGTCTTGTCATCTTAATTTTATGTTGTTACTGTACTTTTGAATCTTTCATGTTACACATGAAATGATTTTGACAGTACTCATCAAAACCAGTAGGCCAGAAATAGTACTGTATTGACCCGAATATAAGACAATGTTTTTTTTCTTGGAAATACATCTGAAAAAACACGGTCGTCTTATATTCAGGGTCTAGACTCTGACATGTCAATAATACACCCACAACACTAGGTGGCGCCAAATACGCATAAAACGAGTGTGCCATGAAATACGTAATGTAATGCGTGTTGTAAAGATCGCGAGTAAAAACTAAAGAAAAAGAAAACCTTACAGCTGCATGAGTCGTGACTGTCACGTTAGCCTGATGGGACCAAACTCCCTTTGTGATTTTAAAACGTAAGACAGTACCCAGATTTGAAGACTACAATAAGATTTAACTTCTACTGTTAATAAGATTTTGGTAGGCTACTATTAGATGGGAGCCAAATGTCCTAATTCAGAATCCCAAGTAGGTATAGCTGCAGAACGGAGCATCTTCAAACTGGGGCGTGAACTCCAAAGGGCAGAACCTCCAAAATGGGGTGGGGTCTCTTCGCGCAAAGACTTTCACCATTGGATCTGGCTCCAGCCAATTGTTATTGACTAACATTTCAAAATAAAACTTTATAAATTAAGCATTGTTTCTAGTTCATCTAAAATAAAGTATGCTATATAAGTAAATATTCTCCGTTAGAGCAGAGCCCAAAGCTTGTGGCCAGTGTTGTTCGGACCGGAGTTTGAACCGCTGCTTAATTAACGGGAATCACCCACGAGCTCAATGCAGCGCAGGGGAAAGATTTTACACTATCACTTTATTTCAGCCAACGGGGGCATCCCGGGGCTCGAACTTCGCAGAGTAGGAGGGGGTAGTAATGCTGGGTGTAACTAAAAAGGTGCCATTGTTTGGGGAGGTCCGGTTGGGGAGTTACGGAACGATCTCATATCGCATAATCTTATTTACTGTTTCTCCTGAACTGCATCTTTCTTTACCAGCTATTCAGCGCCAATCCCACCGTGCAGTTAGTTTCACTGGTTAAGGTTAGGGTCAGGTGGTGGGGTAGGTTTAGGGGTTAGCATTTTTTTGTAGCATAGTGTAGGAAATCAACATTTTAATTGACACAACCAATAAAATCTTTGTGGGGTGGAGTTTGCACTGAAGTGGATTGGGGGGGAAATTGCGCATGCGTGTCATGTGCTTGTCTGTCAATGGGAGGAAGCCACACCTTATTTTGGAGCTCCCACCCCGTTTTGTAGTTCCCGCCCCCATTTGGAGATCTCAGGCTGCAGTTATACCCTTATTTCAGATGGGCTACCGGTTTTGTTTTTTAATGTTATATCAAAAAGTGTATATTTTTTAAATATGATTGTTGGTACCTTTTACCAGTTTTTACCATACTTTCAAAACTAAAATTAAAATAGGAAAAATATGCAATATTTTGAAAATAATTGAAAACAAAATGTGTTTTACTGAGAAAAAACAAGATTTGGTTTTTAAAAAGCCTTTTTCCAAAAGGTACATTTGGAAAAAGGGTGGTCGTCTTATATTCGGGCCAGTACGGTATTTTCATCACTGGCTCTGACTCAGAAAAGTAGAGCTTGCCTTCTCAATCCATTTGTTTAGCCATCCTCGAAGTTGCTGTGCTTCCCCTGTAGAAATGAAAACAATGCAGAATTTAAGGATTTTTAATTTCGTCTTCCCAATTAATGGACCATTTTTAGAAATAATTCATTTTCTGCCTTCAGTTTGTGTAAAACAATTCTCGAGGGGGGAAAAAAATCACATTTAAATAAATATGCTCCACATTGGCTGAGTTATTTTCAAGCGGCAACCTCCCGCTCTCTCTGGTGAAGCCAACAAGGAAGTGACTTAAACTGTAATTCATCAACTGGCCGCTGGCTGCAAAAGGGAGTCAGTCCCATAGACTCCCCATGTTAAAATGTCCAACTTTACAGCAGAAAAAAAACATGTTTACAGCCTGGTACAAAAAGTGGTTTTGGTCTATATAGCTAATTTTGCCCTTGATGACAACTGTGAGGGGGGTGAATTTTTTTTATAACTCATCCGTTTAAATTATATTAAGCCTTAAAGTTCTGCATAATTAAGGGCGTGGCCACTTGAGTGACAGGTGGATTGCCGCTGCTGTCACCACCGTCGAGCTAGGTGGGCGTGGTTTCAGCAACCTGCTCCCGCCTCTTTGCCCATTTTCGATTATCCGGGAGTGACGCGCTGCCAAGATGGCGACGGCTGCCTCCGCCCACTTTTGAGCTTCAAAAACGCTCTTCGGAAACCTACGGGTGACGTCACGGACACTACGTCCATGTTTTTATACAGTCTATGGTTATTTTACAAGGGAAGAGCCATGGCAACCAGACTGAAAATAATTGTTTGTATGGCAACTGTTGTCAAAGGAATCAGCACTGATTTTATGTTCACAAAGTGTCACTTGTTAAAGATCTGATTTTTTTTTTCCTTAAGATCTTTTGTGCAAATTTTATAAGCAATTTCAGCTCACACCCTCTCTCAAAAACTCTGCCCTCCAAATACATTTCAGTCAACCCAATATCAGCATATACAAATGTGTAAAATGCAGAGAACAGTGTCTATTTGGCTAAAAAAATAAATAAATACAAAGCTCCCATATTCTTTTGTGCTGTTACAGAGACAGTGTGATTTCTCAGGACACCTATTTAGTGATATTTTACTGTAGATTTAAAGGGTTAGTTCAACCGAAAGTGAAAATAACTCACCCTCGTGTCGATTCAAACTGCTTGATTCATATGGATTTATTTTATGATCTCTTAATGCATGTTTTGAAGTGTCCGAGTTTTAATGGAGGGAGAAGAAATCCCTCAGATTTCATTAAAAATATCTTCAGTTGTGTTCCGAAGATAAACAATAGTCTTATGGGTTGGGAACAACATGAGAGTGAGTAAATGATGACAAGACGTTCTTTTTTGGGTGGACTAACTCTTTTGAAGATTGTATAGACGTACAGTATTTGGTTAAATTATGCTAATGCATCAGTGAAATCTTTTTCTCTCCCTAACAGTTCTGTGGAGAACGGGCAGCTTTCTGATCCAGCCCACTGGGCCGTAGCGGATGTGGTCAATTATTTTAAAGCTACAGGATTTGAAGAGCAAGCTAACGCTTTCCAGGATCAGGTAGGGATTTGTTGTCATATTTTTATTTATTTTTATTTTTTGTAAAATATTTTACAAACAACCGTTCATAGGATATATATTCAGAACATGTTTGTGTAATATATATATTATAGTAGATATATATATATAGTTTTTTAAGTGTATATATATATATATATGTTACCATGTTTATGAAATTATTATTTTTATTAATAGTTTATATATATATATCTATATATGGTTGTATGTGGTAGATATATATATATATATATATAATATATATATATATATATATATATATATAATATATATTTTTTTTTTTTTTTTTTTTTTTTTTACTTATCAATAAAATATTCTTTAGCCAATTTGGAGGAAATGTCTGCGAAAAAAGGAAAGATTGAAAACAGAAAAGCAATAGACATTTTACAAAACATTGGCTGAACAAGATAAGACATTATTTTTCCAACCATTAGAAATACAGTGACATTTTATCCTTGCATTTCTCCCAAATGTTTCTTGAAAGGTCTGACCCCCACTTCTCAACAGAACAAATGTACAGTAATATGGCTTGTATTTCCATGTTTGAGGCAATTCATTATTAGTTGAGCTAATCTTTATTATGTATGATATACTTTAGATCTGGAATATTAAACTCAATTTCCCTGAATTTATGTTGGCATGCACTTTTTTTAACATGCGTAACTAAATGCTCAGTCACTAATCTCTCAGTCACAGTCAGCTGTATAAAAAAAAAATTATGGGAATTTGACAGTAATTGTGCAGTTTCCTAGATCAGTGGAGCATCGCTTCGTCATTTTATAAGACAATCGTGTTATGAATAAATAATATCATTTTATTATTTATCTCCTGTGTCTTTTTTGCTAAACTTTCCCCCGGCAGGAAATCGATGGCAAATCCCTTTTATTAATGACTCGAAATGACGTTCTGACCGGACTGTCAATAAAACTGGGTCCTGCACTGAAGATCTATGAGTATCACGTCAAGCCTCTCCAAACCCAGCACTTAAAAAGTAACGTCTCATAGCTGCTGCAGCCACAAGGATGCATGGAAGACAATCACAGCAGGTGCGCAGGGTAACTGCAGGCAGAACTAATACATTTTATACATCTTAATAAATAAACATGGTGAATGTATTGCTTTTAAGGTCTCATTCTGCTGTACAGGCATATTTACTGTTTTTAGTTTACCTGCGTTTAACATGTTCATTCAGATTTTACCTTCACTTTGTGTACTTGTACATAAATCATTATTGCTTTTAAGATTAAATGCTTGGTTTAATAATGTGATCTGTGATGTAAAATGAAAAATGGCTTGAACTAAAATTGAAACACTGTTCTTGAAGATGTTTCTGTTACGCATGAAGTACATTTGAACAGAAGTGAAAGGGAGGTTGCTGCCACCGTTTTGATTTTTATTGGTTGGTGTTTTTTTCTGGTTTTTAATAGATAAAAAGTTTGTTGAGATAAAGTAACAGCACAAATGATCAAATGTCTGAAAATAATGTATTTGCTGTAGGGATGCACGATATTGGATTTTTTCCAATATCCGATATGCCGATATTTTAACTCGTTTTGGCCAATAGCCGATGCTGATACCGATATATTTCCTTTTGCTTGGAAACAACACCAAGTCTCTCCTGTGATTATAAACAAATTATATAAACAAAAACGTACTTGTTAGAATTAAATAAACAATAATGAAGTTATTTTATAATGACAGTACATTGAAGCTTTAAAAATAATTAAAAATAAACTGTGTATCAATCGCTGAATTTTTTTCAGAAAGATGCAGTAGTAATCTTAACATTTTATTTTAAGATTTAACACTTGTAGATGGTCTAAAGCAAAAGAGTTGTAAAAAATCAGAAAATCTTTTAGAGCTCATAATATGTTTAAACAATATAACATATTATAACACATATGCATAAATTAGTTAATATACAATTATAAAAAGTAATTGTTTGTGATTTTTGTATTAAGTAAGTGATAGTTCTGACCTTTAATCAAAACTACTCATGATTTTATGAAATCAATTATGCTTTATTTAAACAGAAGCACAGTCTAAATCAGGTTTCCTCAAAATCTTACCCTGGGGAGGGCCAATGCCTTGCAGAGGTTTAGCTCCACCTGATCAAACCCTGACTGTGATTTTCTAATGATCCTGAAGACAATGATTAGCATACTCAGGTGTGTTTGATTAGAGTTAGAGCTAAACTCTGCAGGAAAGTAGATCTCGTGGGCCAGAGTTGAGGATCCCTGGTCTAAATGTTATTTGTGTATTTTACTTTAATTTAATTAAAAGTAGGCCAATAGCGCCCCCTACGGATTTATAACTCCATAACGAACGGGCGTTAGGACCCGGGGGAGCGATGGTGCACATGCTATTAATGTGTACTCACACAACGAACGCCGAACGGTCATAGGACCAGGGGGAGGGCTGCCGCTGGCACAGCTATTACTGTTACTCAACAACCAAACACGTCCTTCTGTACGTGCATCTCAGTTTAAATGCAGCTATCAAAGCAGGGAATTATCACCATTAAGGCAAAACTTGCTTACAGAATGAGTCACCCACTTTGGTGTGATAGCGCAGTACACCTGAAGCACATGTGGGTTAAACATATTCCTCTATCGGCAAGACACATCGGAATATTTTTCATATCGGGCCAATGCCACGATATGTACATAAAAGCATTAAACTTTCTCGTTTGGCTCTCAGCGAAGGCGGTCGCATTTTCTCTCCCTCTCCTCCCCGTTACCTTCCCTGCTTTGCTCCTCTCGTCTTGTCTACTGTCTTGATTTTGAGAGACTCTCTCCGCACTGCTCTCCAGACTAAAAAAATCTAAAACATCATGGATTTGATCAACTGGTCTCTCAACGAAATTGACACCATCTTCTCGACAAGAAGCTTGGGTTCAGGGGAACCTGACTGCCCTGCCGGAACGTCTGCAGCTGGCTACACGATGGACGCGTGGGAAAGGTGGCGGGTCGTGTGTCTAGCGGCTCTTTCCGTGGAGGACGTTGAAGATATCTACCTATTCGGAACCATGATAACAGGTCTTATGCTGATTGGATTAGGCATTGCCCTGGTTTATCGAGAAATTAAGAAACCGGACCAAAGCCTCACAAGGCTGCCCGTCATGATTGAAGCAGTGGGCAGAGCGGTCAGCTCGGAGACTGGAACTTTTAACCGCAAAATGGATAACATCACGGAAAAGCTCACTGCTTTGCAAAGGCAATTGGATCAATTCGGAGACCAGAATGGACAAAGAGAGTAGTCGTGTAAACTGGAATGCTGCTACTTGCCCCAAGACTAAACAAAATCCTTATCTTATCTACTTTTGGCTCCCCTCAACCAGCACTGGCCTCAGCCAAGGCCGCTGTTGGGACAACTACTCCCCCGTGAGAGCACTGCAGTGAGACGCTCTTGTGTTCCTTCCCCCAACTCCTGACATTTACCAACCTTGCCCAGATCCCTCGCCTTCGCCGCTTTGTTCCGCCAGTCTGACAAGCGGGTCTGCAATGGCCGAGAATGGCTGCAGGACCGGATGGCTGCTTACCTGTGCTGGGTTACCTCCACCCCCCCATCCCCCTACCCTGTTGCAAGTCATGTGTATCTGTATTGATGTGCTCATGTTGCTGAGGTGTTTTTTTCCTGTTCCCACACTGTGCTCCCCATAGGAGCATAGTCTGGGGTCTGTTTTTTTTATCTCCTCCCCTCCCTCATGTTATGCTGTATTTCTTCTAAAAATTCCCTGTCCTCCTGTCCTGTCTACCCCATTGTTTGTATGTATGTATGTATGTATGTATGGACAGGTGGATGGCTAATTTCGCTGGTACCTGTGATCAGTGACAATAAAGGGCTTATTGATTGATTGATTGATTGATTATCGGCCGATTCGGATATCTGTCCGATAATATCGTGCATCCCTAATTTGCTGTGGTTTACAGCTATAAATGCTCAATGCATTAGGGGTTTGTTTGCAGGAATCCTGTCAGAATGACAGTGCTTTGTGCTGCTATGAATTCAGTTGAGTTATTTCATTCTGTAACTAACAATGTGATTCCTGATGAATTGGTGAATTGTTGTTGTTGAAACCCAACACAACACTGTAAATCTACAGCGGCTTGTGATACAGGGTGTTTTAAAAGATGAAACTAAAGTGAGCGTAGACTGCAATAAATGGTGCTTTTTCAGATTGCTGGAAAAATCCGCTTCCTGGTCCTCATTACAGTGCTGTGTGACTTCCTTCCTTTTGTGCATATGTGTATTTGAATAATATCTCCAAAAATGGATCATTAAATGTAATAATCAGTTTTCAACTTAAAAATCTCCTAAAACAATTAAATCCCATGAATGTTTATCTGTTTCAGTTTTTTTTTTTCTAAAATGAATTCCTTATTATAGTAAGGTGATGATGAAGCTAATTGTTCTTTAATGTTCATAATGATTTTAATTGTTGTGGTTACTCCAAAACCACTGCTGTAAACACCTTTCAACTCAAACAAAAACCGAAATTTTAACACATCTGACCGTTTTGGTTTTAAACTCATTAGGAAAACAATGTTAAAACTCTGAACACTCAAATATAAAACCTAATATAAATGGATTCAAACAAAGAAGTTATAATGACGAACACGTACACATTTTTGGACTATATTTATTAATATATATTTATCCATGATGTGAATGTTTTCATTTAAACATATTTTTATATTATTTGTTTATTTTACTTGTGTGATTACAGAAAAAAAGATGATGTTTCTAATTTAAAAAACTCAAGTTTGTTGAATGTTTAGACAGATAATCATGCTAGTGCCTAACTTTTATTTGTATGAGATGTCTGGTTTGTGAATGTTGTCTTTCTCTACATTTTGGCTCGTGGTTTTCTGCGTATAGTGCCTGTGATGTTTCCTGATGGATTATCAAGGGGAAGATAAACCTGAAACGAAAGCACAGCAACATAATGTGACGTGGTTTTTAAATATAAATACAAACAAAGAAACATCATTACTTTATCATCTCTAAGTTGGGATAACAAAACATCCTCCTCCTGTGTGTGTGGTTTGTAGAAGTTTGGCAATAAATCATTTTAAGAGTAGCAGTCTCAAACTTCCTGATTTTGTCACAGAGCCTGAAAACTCTCAACTTTGTCCTGTGTCAATACAGAAGTATATTCAGACTGATCTGAACTGATAACCTCTGATCTGAACTGATAACCCAAAATTTTCCAATGGATTTCTGTCACTCACCTCATCCTTGTTTGAGAGTCCCATTTTTGTCATGTCAGTGATGAAATAATGCTGATTTGGCATAATTATCTCAATTTCTTCTACCTACGGGATTCCAGTAATGACAAGACTTATGTCATTTTCTTTTTACAATTGCTTTTAAGTACATTTACTTGTAAATGAGTAACATAAAGCAATAAACCACTTAAAGAGACCAATAACTCTTGTATGAGTAATGCTTACCTTAGCAAACACTTCTAACAAAAGTCACACAAAACTAAAATCAGTTTGATTTACCTGTGGAATTCTGTCAAGTACCAGAACTTGTGTATCATACAGAGTTTTCTGAACAGACGGAGAGTATTCTCCACGATCGTAGGGTCCCGCAAACTTCTGAATGATGGTGTCCTTAACAGTTTTCCTATAAGGACATTATCATTACAGTTAGGAGTAATATACAGTACAGCATGCAGTAGAACATATAACGGATATCATGTGCTATGAAATGTCTAAATGTTTTTCATTTTATTATGACATGTCTAAACGTTTTGCATTTACCATGCAGCATCAAATGCCACATTCACATGTGTGTTGTAGCGCCATCTTGCATAAACAGAAGTGCAGAAGAATCTGTCCTTTGCATCTGTCAGAGTGGTGAAACGGTCTCGCAGGAAGCCTTCAAATCCAGACTGAGTAGTCTTCAGTACCTTTATATCTCTTATACCGCTGTGAACCACTGGAGTCACTGAGAAAGATATATATATGCTGAAATAAAGCAAGAATATACTTTGCCCTTAATACTTTCAGACCACCATCCCTAGTTCAGAATCTCATTTTTACTCACTGCTCAAATGTTGTTTGACCTCACAGAAGTGCCAGGCCTCAGGACAAAGGATGAAAGCATGTGTGTGCTCAACTCCATTCTATTAAACACATGTTAATAATATTTTGGGCATTAAAAACATGTGACTCAGGATATATGATGCTAGCCAAGTGTTACAGGGGCCACAAGATGTTTTAATAATGTATTTAATAAGATCAATTCTGTCAGGACCACTATCGTCAAAATGATAGATACTTAGCATAAAGTTTGGTTTGGCGGTATGGTTCTGTTCTGGGCAAAAACCTCCCTGCCCATCCATGCAGCCTGTCATGAATGAGCAGGGAGAGCAGCAATAATAACCCCCCTAGGGTTAACAGAACAGAACAAGGCAGATATCATTAATGTACTTAATGATATTTAAGTCTAACACTTTATTCAAGATAAAGGAGTCTGATTAGCAAGGAATATCAGAAAGCTAAGTCCTGACTGTGGCGAAAGTAGGAGCTGGGGATGGAGGAGGGTAATTTGCTCCTGAGCAAGCTGAAAAGCTGCAGAATAATACTTAATAGAGCTTATATAGGAATGCCGCGGTAGGTGTCATATTCCTATAGGTAGATGTGATCAGCTGAGAATCAGCTGATGCAAGCTTGACTCACGTGACCTGCCAGAACTAACGCCAACGCTTAATTTATATAATTTAAACATTTATCAAACAAAATAGCATCTGACTGGTGTCAAGGTGATTTTTAGTGGTTGTATGAAGTCAGATCCAGTTAGGTCTAAGCTGGCTAGTCCTGGCACCAGAGTTACTACAGGTGTAGTTAATCACATTACTCTGGATTTGTTTCACAAACAACCAGTAAGTGTCCAAAGTTACATCAGCTAACCCCTGGGGTGCCTCAGGGTTCAGTCATTGGTCCCTTACTCTTCTCGATATAGACCACCTCACTCAGCCCAATAATAAAAGTAAACAGCTTTTCCCATCACTACTACACAGATGATACACAGCTGTCATTCCAACCTGGCAACCCCACTATCTCAGATTTTAGTTCTGCTTGCGATTCAGGCATTTTGGCATGAGTGAAGGGATGCCACCTTAAGCTTAACTTTGCAAACACAGAACTCCCGGTGAGCCCAGCTAGACACTTCTTTTTAAAGGCACTTTTATAATAATAATAAGAACAAGCTTTTCAGAACTTCTCTAGCTTTAGTTCTCTTGCAGTACCGTGAATACTCATAGCTTTTGTATAATAAATGAATTGTGATGTTCCTGATTCCTTAGTAGTTTTCATAAGCATTTGCTAAATGACTAAATATAAATACAAATGTCTACATATTTTTGGGAGTCACAGTATATAGTCTGCTTTAGCGGTAACACAGCACCTTTTCCAGTCTTTTCCAGGGAACTTCATCAATGTTGACCCTCACTCTTGTGACATGATTGAACGCTGTGAGGAAATGTTCACAGATATCCAGGGCAAAGCCCTCAATGGTCTTAATCTGCAAGACAAGAAATAGTCTGTGCTTTAACATACAGACATGGCTTGAAAAAACAAAACTGTTTAATTGCAAGATGACTTAAGTTGATTTGATAACTAGTTCAGAGAATACTTTGTACACTAGACATTTGTGTTGATTATCTAAACTGCTGGTCGGCATTCACTCGAAAAATTGAGTATGTAGCTGTTTCAGAACTGTGGTAGTTATATATTTGTTTTCTAGGCTAATTTATCAGATGAAGTTCCTTTTTATGTAACAAAAATAATTTTTTACAATGTAGTTTTTGTTTGTTTTTATTTATATTTGGGGAAGAAAATTATGAATTTAGCTAAAACAAGTAAGTTGCAGGGGCTAAACTGAATAAAAGGACTTACTCCTTTTAGTTTGGCGAGAGCGTGGACAGTGTTTTTGATGGTGTCAGTGGGGATGATATCAGAGTTGTCTCCTGTCAAGTAGTCTTTGCGTGTCTTCAGGGTTAACTGAACATCTGCGATCAGCTCAGTAATATGGTGATGAATTCCTTCACGGCGAATGTGAAGAACTTTAACCATATTCTTCCCATAGCCTGTTCTCACAAACTCCACATTCTACATGAAACATGTCATTAAATACTGCAGTTTAAATGCATTTCTAAAAGAGGCTGGCATGACACATGCCAGTATACACTATAGAGTATGAATGAAAGTGAATTTCTTTACCGGATTTGAGGTAGTGGCCATGACTGTAACTGGAGTTACTGCTGACTGCACCAGTAGTTGGAGGAGGTTTTGGAGGGAGCAAAGGGTTTTGCTGAGGAGGTGGTGTCACGTACCTGTTTTTATGTTTTGGGTCCAAATGATCAATGATCTGCCCCACCTCCATAATCCTCTACAGAGATTTTGATTTGCTGAAAGCCCTCCAAAACAAGCCACCTCTCCTCTCTTCCTCTGTCCTGTTCCATTTACACTGTGGCCACAGTCACGTCCTTCTCCACCGCATCCATGACCCAACATTCATCTGGCCACTGACCTCCCTTCACCACCCCTCAACTGTATACATCAATCAAAGTTCAACAGATTTTTTTCAAGGAACAAGATAAAATCAGGCCTGAGCTGGTAATATCTGTGTCAACAGAGTGTTTTAGGAACTGGAAATCTCCATGAGATTTTGACTTGATTTCAAAGTCATCACTGGGTGTTGCTTTGGTGTTCCAGGGGTTGGTTGTTCTTCAAATTAACAGATTTCTATGTGATAATTAACAACAATATGTGAAACTATTGCAATTCATTTGCTGTGAAATCATCACTGATTATTCTTAAGTAAACATCAGAATAACGTTTATATTATTAGTAATATTTTAAGATGAACACTTACTGGACTGAAGCAATTTAGTTAACTTAATTATCATTAATTGTTTTAATAAGAAAAATCATGTTAAATTGTATCAAATTTGATACATGAAGCTTTTGAGGAACATTTGATCATCTCTAAATCATCTTAGACATATTATTGGGAGAGTGACAATTAATTCTATGTTTTTTTTATGTAACGTCGCTGTACTGTTATAAAGACTCTTAACAACATAGCAGAATTTCTTCTTTGGCCATATAAATATCAGCAACTGCACCAACAAATAAACTTTCCTTCTCGAATGAGCTATATATATAATGTTGCTGCAGATTGCTGTACTTTTCAGTCCAATAGCTCAGTCTGTATGCTTTAGTGCCAAGCAAATTATACAGAATTTATATAATATTTAATATAGACTAAATATATTCGATTTTGTTTAGTTTTAATTTACATTTTTTAATTAAACGTTTTAATATTCGAGTTTTAATTAAAATGTTCCACTTTCAAAAGAAAAAATTCTCTATATAAATTTTTAGCCTGTTATTTCATATGTTAGACTTTAAGAGGTTCACTTGTAATAATTAACTTAAATTTAATTATGCACAAAATAATACACTATAATCTGGTATTACAGCCCTACCCATCTACTGTTAAAACTCACCCTGGTAGTGGGGTAGGTTGTATTACTCATAGTACTTAATTTACAAACTTTAATTTACAGATTTTAGGGAAATATTCTAGATTTCTATACAACCAGATTTTCATTTCCCCAGTCTCCCCAGTCCCTGCTATATTCAGACCGCTTCTCTGTCGCTATAGATTACAGCTGCATGATGTCGGTCATAAGACAAACTTCCTCTTACATACATTAGAGCAGCTGTTTTGATTTCACGGCTCGAAATATGAGAGAATTTCTCTCTGTTTTCATTTAAACAGGAAATTCAGATGTTTTGTTCACTTTGAATCACAGACTGAAATGTTAAATGTTATTTCGACTGTGTGTGTGTGTATCAGTTTCTCAGAGGCAGCGATATCCTGTTTAAATGAGGATGGTCAGCCGGTTGACTGGTAGGTTAAAATCCTTGATTTCGGGTTTTAGTTTATGATGACATGTTTGATCGTTGTTGTTGACATTCATCTTATAGCTACTATGCACTGTGAACTGTTATGTGCATCATATCATTCAATGTTTTATAGCATTGTAACTCTCATATATTCTTTTAAAAGGTTCATTATTTACAAGCTTCCCATTTACAAGATGGAAGTTAAAGGAAGTGGAGTGGATTGCATGTATCTGGATCCGTCCGTCATGGATTTTCAGATGAGTAAACATACAGTCAACAGCAGTAAAGGAGCTTTAGGCAGAAAATTGACACAGCTTTACTCCAGATATACAGTAAGATGCTATTTGAATACTAATATATATATTGATATATTACTGTATTCTCAACTATTCTACCATCGCCTATTGTTTAGGATGTAACAATGTTTTGGACTGTTACAAAAGTTCATTAAGACACTTCAAATCTTTCAGTTTTCACTGCTGTTATACTGTTTGTGCATTCATAACACTATAAAGTCCCTGAACATAGATGACTGCACTTTCACTTTTCAGTCCACCAGCTTAGTCTATATGCTTTACAATGATGCTCCACCTGAACTGAAGTACCCAAGCAAGTATGGACATACAAAAGGTACAAGTATCTGTTAATGTGACAGTGTATATACAACGTATTCAACAATACCATTCAAAAAGTTTGGGGTTGGTAAGATTTTTAAAAGTTTTTGAAATGTCTTATGTTTAAATGACAGTAATATTGTGAAATTGTATTACCATTTAAAATAAAATCTATTTCTATTTTAATTCTGAATCATTACTCCAGTCTTCAGTGTCACATGATGTAATCAAAGTTATGGCACAAAGGCGATGCCTAATAAGTTTAGGACAGTTGTCTCTCTTTCTGTCTATTTCTTTTCAGCCCCCTCTAACTTGGATGTAATGAATAGGCCTATTCTTACTCTTCACGTCAAAACCAGTGTTCGAGCAAGATGAAACTTGCAAATATGTATTTTATAACTTGTAACTTGTATGTATGTATATGTAATATTCATGAGTAATTGTATTGTCATGTGTATGATTTCTGCAGGAGTGTTGATGTTTGACCAGTCTCAGGGATTTTTGACTCACACACAGTGTTCCGCATTTCCCTCAATTTCCAGAGAGAAATTACAGTTTTCCATCTGCAGGAAAATACTACGGCCAGACGCTGCACTGTATTACATACAACTATACACATTTCCCTCAAATATGTGAGCACATGTAATTCTTATTATATTGGGTATGTCTGATTTAAAGCATGGTATCATTTATTGCTCAGTGCCTGAAATAAGTATTCCTTTTTTTAACAGCATGGCAGTTAGCATATCTTAATCCACATATGTATAACTGCTCTGTCCCTATGGCATTTCGCCCAGATGTTGCAGTCATGGCACAAATTTGTGATTGTAAGACACCGGCCATTAAAAACAGAAAGAGTCTGCAGAAGCTGAAATCAGTTCAAGGACAAACTTTTTTCAGTTTTGCCAAATCACACAACTATGTGGATGGTGAGAGCTCTCAAGTTTAAAAACTCTTTATATTCAGACTGATGGTCCTGCAGTTTACTGACATTACATTATGCCAAAGTAGAACAACATGCTTAAGCAACATTGATTATGTAATCACCATGCAACCCTGCAAGGCTCAAGTTCAACCCCTACATGTTTTCTAGAGAGTTATTTATTTTGCATATCTTCTTATTGCCATTTTATAATCTGAACTATCCTTTTCAGTACACAACACAGTAGAAAGTATATTATTACGTTACATAATATATTATTTTATTATTCCTCACTATTTACGTCATGGTATACTTATTAATTTAACAGAAATATTTGCACGTTGCAAGATATTTGCATGCAAAAAAAAGCTATTAAATATAAATACTGTAAAGCTAACCACAGTAAACATATTTACAGTATTCCTACCTAAACGTTACAAGTTAAAAAAGAATTAAATATTGGGGTCTAATAGACATTGTAAACATATCCAGTCAAACAAAATTTTTAACTAACACTAAATCTTAAAAACCCCAACAAGATGAATACAATTTTCTAAAAGCTAGTTGTTACAATCACCAGCTCCTCCTGAGGGCGCTCCTCTCCAGACTGTTGTCACTCATTCACTAACTACATTCCCCATAATCCTTTGCCTATACGCTTGATCACTGATTGCATTCACCTGTGTCTTGTTACCTCCATCAGTCTCACCCTATTTAAAGCTTGTTTTTTCACTTATTCATTGCTTAGTATTGTTACCCTGTAGCGTCCCCTAGTTCCTGTGCCTTTCCGTGTTTCCTAGTTCCTTGTTTTCTTGCCTAGCCTTGTCTCTTGACCTTGGATTGTTTACCTTGTTTCTGATTGTTTGCTGCCTGGCCTGACCTTTGCCTGTTTTGTGGATTACTCTTTTGTAATCGCCCTGGATTATACCTGTTTGCTGGTGTGTCCCTGCCTGTTTGACCACTCTTTTGAATAAATCCTGCACTTGGATCCACGACTGCGTTGTCATGCCTCCCAACGTTACACTAGTGATCTATAACTGGTGGTCTTATAATTAATGAAAAATCATTCTGTCACAACTTAATCCCTATCGTCCCCCTGTCACAACCACATGCACATTGTTTTCCTTTTTGCACGTTTCCCTTCGTTGTGTTGGTTGTAATATTTTGTTCAGGTGTGTCTAGTTAGTATCCTTGTTTGGTCTGTGTATTTAAGTTCCTGTGTTTTCAGTTCTAGTCAGTTTTGAAGTTGTAAATAAAACATAGATTACTGGAATATGTTTTACAATACATTATTTTCTGTTTTTCTACTGCAAAAATTTCTGTTTAATTCAGTGTGTTGTTTGCCATCTTTGTAGTTCCTAGTGAAATCTACTAAGGGGAAAAAAAAGATGAATTAATTAAATATCTTAAAATGTACTAATCACTATATAACTTTATTTGATATATTATGACACCAAGAAGAAGGACTCTCACTGAAGTGTGATGACTAGTGCCATCACTTTATTGATCAGAGCGCGATATAATATATATATATATATATAATAATATAATAATATATATAATAACAATTTATTATTATATTATCTCAAATGCTTATTTTGTGACCTGCGCTCCCGCTCGAGGACGCTAAACATAACAGGTCCTTGACAATCACTAACAAACTCGCATGCAGGTGATAAGACAACTTGAATATTGTAGAATGGAATGCAAGAAGCTTGTTAGCAATGCCAGGATTAAAGGTTTTTCTAAAAAGCGTTTAACAAGAACCAGAAATCATATGCGATTCAAGAACCTAAGATTTTAGTATTAAAGGTTATGATAGTATATGCAGGGATAGAGAGGAAGATATTGGGGGAGGGTGTATAATATTTGTAAACAAGGAATACAATATAAGGTTTTAGGGAAAGGAAAGAAGTTGGAATTTATAATAATAGAAGTTTTGGAGAAAAAAAGGATCCATGTTAAAGACTATCACTAGAGGTATTGGATTAACTGATTGCACATTTAGATGGGAAAATCATATGTTGCGGAGATTTTATTGCTCATAGGGACAATTGTAATGATGGGAATGGAATAGCGATTGAAGAATTAATGGAGATTAAGGATTTAGTATGTTTAAATGATGGAAGGGGGACACAGATTAATGTAAGAACAGGAACAGAAGCAGCTATTGATCTTACACTTGTTTCAAATTCACTGGTGGGTATATGCTTATGGGAGATGTTTAGAGAAACGACTATAGGGAGTGATCATTATCCTATAGGGATTTAAGTCAATTTATGTATAGTAGAGTGTAATACAGGAGGAGTAGACAAGTGTTTTTTTGAAAATGCAGATTGGGAGGCATTTAGGAGTATTAGTGAACAAGAAATGGAAAAAAATTGAAGTTAAAGAAGGTTGATACGGTTAATAATGATATTTATATGCGATATTGTTAGCGAGCAGGCAGACATTCCAGAGAAGAGAGGTACTAAAAAAAGAGATTGTACCATTTGGACAAAAGAATGGTATAAATTCAATTCAATCTCAAAATAAAGCTTTTAAAATGTTAAAAAAGAACCATAGTTTTCAGAATTTTATTGAATATAAAAGTAAGCAAGCAAATGTGAGAATCATTAAAAATACAAAAAAATAGTTTTTTGCAAGAAGTTTTGTAACAGTTTGAAGGGAAACAGAAATAGGTCAAGTGTGGGGAATGATAAAACGCATGAATGGATTGGGATAAAAAGAAAGTTTGGGTATCCAATATTAAGGGATGGAGATACAACAGCTGTAAAAGATGAAGAGAAAGCAGAAATGCTGGCAAAATATTTAGTTAAATTACATAAATTAGACAATATTAGTGAGGAGGGAAAAAGATGAAGGGAAAGGACGTTGGAGCAGTATAAAGAGATCATACAGAATGAGGAATGCAATAATGATCAACTAAATATGACATTAACGAAGTCAGAGTTAAATCTATCTCTTAGAAAAAACAGGAAATCGGCTCCAGGTATGGATCAGATTTGCTATTTAATGATAAGTCATCTCAGTGAATTATCCAAGGATGGTTTATTTAAACATGTACAATAAATTTTGGAGAAACAAAAAAAAAAAAAAAAAAAAAAAAAAAAAAAAAAAGAAAGGAATTACTCAAAGTGGAAGAGCGGTGAATTTCCAATACGGAAACTGAGAAAGATTGCACAATCCAGAATTCTAGACCTTTGCTTTGATATTGGTAAATATGGAAAAATGGTGAATAAGGTTATGTATCATGTGGAAATAGTCAGTTTTATCCAATATCAGAGTGGTTTTAGGAGAGGCTGGAGAAATACAAGGTCCGCTGTGTGTTAGAACACGAATAAGAAAGCCCAAATAATAAAGAGACGTGAGTGGCTGTCTTCTTTGACATAGAGAAGCATTATGGGTAGAAGTGATGTTAATCAAATTAGAAGGTTCGTATCAATGTCAATGTATAGATGGGTCAAGATTTTTTTTATCAGGAAATCCATAAAACGTGAGATAGGAAACAGTTGAAATGGGGAACTCTCATTAGAAATGAGAAATGTCCAGTACACACAATTATTGGGTTCCTTAGAAGGCCATAGTCAAGAGCATACACTATATTTTTTAAGCCTGTGGGAAAAAGAGAAGAGGACCATTAAAATTTTAGGATGTGACAGTGATACCAGAAAGCACATAACTTCAAGTATCATTAAAATGTTAGTCACAACGGGCCTCTTAAAAATATAGGTGTTTCAAAAGATTCTTCAAGCGATGCCATAGAAGAACCATTTTTGGTTTCACAAAGAGCCATTCAGTCAAAGGTTTTTTAAAGAACCATCTTTTTCTTACCTTTTTTTAATCTGAAGAACCTTATTTCGCCACAAAGAACCTTTTGTGAACCAGAAAGGTTCTTCAGATGTTAAAGTTTCTTTAAGGAACCATTTAGACAAAAAAGTTCTTCTAAGGCATCGTGAAGCACCTTTAATTTTAAGAGTGTAGTTCCCAGCTACCGTAATAATCAAACCTTGGTTTAACGTTCCGATGCTAAAGAAAAAGAAACATAAAAAAAAGGAAAAACAGTAGATTTTACATTGTTAGAACAGAAAAATAAGGGTAAGGAATGTAATTTATATAATGTGCAGAAATATATTAATGAGTACTACGGCTATGTTCAGATCTATACAGATGCATCAAAGAGTTTAGACAATAAGGTTGGAGTAGCGTTTACTGTTCCAGAATTTAATTTATCAGTAAGGAAAAGGATCAGTGATGAATTATCAGTTTATACAGGGGAAATGATTGCACTATTATTAGCAATACAGTGGATAGAAGAGATAAGACCTTTGAAATCAGTGATTTATGTTCATATATTTATGATCTTCCAGTCACTTCTATCAAGCCTCTACAATTAATCCAAAACGCAGCTGCAAGATTAATCTTTAATGAGCCGAAAAGAATGTACGTCACACCTCTGTTTATCAGTTTGCTCTGGCTACCAGTAGCTGCTCGCATAACATTCAGGGTATTAATGTTTGCCAACAAAACCACCATTTACCTAAATTCATTACTTCAGAGTTCTGTGCCCTCTAGAAGCTTGCGTTCTGCAAGTGAACTACGCATTATTGTGCCATCTCAAAGAGCACAAAATCACTTTCACAGACTTTTACATTAACTGTTCTGTCCTGGTGGAATGACCTGCCCAACTCATTCCGAGCAGCTGAGTCCTTAGCCATCCTCAAGAAACGGCTAAAACACAACTTTTCCATCTTTATTTGACCCTGTAACTCTAGCATTTTCTATTCTATTTTAATTCTACTTTAGCTATATTTATCTTCTTTTTTTATTAATAACACAAAAACAACACTAGCTTTCTTTTGTTCTATCTTATCTACATGTTTTTCTTGTTGTTGGTGTGTTGTATAATGTGTTTTTTATAAATATATATATATATTTATATATATGGGTTAGCCTAAGCTAGTACCGTAGGTATACTTATATAGGTGTATATATATATATATACTGTATATACACACCTATATACAGTATACCTACGTGTACTGCGTTAGGCTAACCCAGACTTGTCATTTGCACTTATATATTGTTGCTCTTTTGTTAGTTTTGACTGCTTTATTGTCCTCATTTGTAAGTCGCTAAAGCTAAAGCCTCTGCTAAATTACTAAATGTAAATGTAAATTGTACTGTTCGGCATTGCTACTTATTACAATGCAGTCACTCGGAAAGTAGACCAGACATTTTAATGGAAATAATGCAAACATTATATAGAATTCAAATGATGGGGATTACAGTGGTATTTGTATGGGAAATGAAACTGCAGATAAAGAAGAAAAAGAAGCAGTTATTATAATATACAGATATTAACTTAATTGCTAGTCTAAGTAAGAATGAAATCAAGAGTATTATTAAGAAAAGACTGAGGAAAGGTGTCAAAAACAATGGGATAAGGAGAAAAAAGGTCGATGGTTTTACAGAATTCAAAGGAAAGTGGGAGAGATGAAAAGTGCAGGGAAAAACAGGAGAGATGAGATAGTAATATCAAGGATGAGATTTGGACACACACGATTAAATAGTACACTTTATCAAATGGGTAAACATGATACGGGAAGGTGTGAATTTTGTGGACAAGAAGAAACAGTGGAACATGTTATACTGTACTGTCAGAAATATGAGACTGAAAGAAGGATTCTAGTGCAAAATTTAGAAAAAGTACAAATGCAAATTACACCGAATGAATACTATAGTTTTATTTTTCAGTACCTTAAAATAACTCATTTGTGGGAGAGAATATAAAAGGGGGGGAGGGGAGTCATTTTGATCCACACTCCATACCAGTTGGCGGCGGAAATACACCATTTTGTTGTAGAAGAAGAAGAAGAACTCGCAGGAACTTCCAGTTCAACCAGAAGTAGTTTCTCAAACACGTGAATTTAGACAGAAGCAGCAGAATATGGATTCTACCGTGTCAACAACTTCAGAAAGTGTTTCTAAGAAAAAGGGGAAGACGAAGAAACTCAAGCAAAAGGTAAAACCCGACGAAGCTGCGGTGCAGGAGATGGATCAGGCGGAGATTGAAGTAACAGAAAAGAAACCAGAGTCGGGAGCTTGTTTTCCTCCCACATTCAGCGTGTCTGAGATCAAAAACAAGCAGCGCAGACATGCCATGTTCCTTAAACTCAAGGAGGAGAAAAGAAAGGTGACATCTCACTAACACACTTATTGCAGCGCTCATGAACGCACAATTTGGCTGTGTTTCAAAACCTAGCGAGCTGCCAGGATAGACAGCAGTGTGGGCAGCACAAGACAGGACATGTATGATGACCAAATAGCCAAACGCGAAAAAAAAATGTTGGTGCCCCAAAAAGTGCATGTAACGTTCAGTGAATTAGTTCACTCACAGGAAGGATTTAAAACACCTCTTTTAGGAATGCACTGACTGTAGCTCGCTAAGGGTTGAGACACAGTCTCTAATCATCAAAGGCGCAACTCTGCAACATGTATTTTGCAAATGGTTAAAATCGTCGTTTGTCTTTCAGCAAAAGTTGGAACTGAAAAAGAAAAAGAAAAAAGAGAGAAAAGTTCTTGGAGATCAGGTATGTTTGGGTTCACACCATCTGTAATCAGACTAGCTCTCATAAATCTTGATACTCAGTAAACTACATTTAAAGAGACAGTCCACCCAAAATGAAAATGGCATCATTTACTCAACCTTCCTAACCTGGATGTTATTCTAAACATATGGAAGAAAAATAATGACAGATGTCTTTTAAACCAAATTGCATGTTGAGTTGCTCTAACTGAAAAAATAATGCATTGGATTAACAGTCCTTGCATTTTTATGCCTTGTATTTTCAGGGCTTGCATTTTTTTAGGGGCTGAAATTCAACATAGTTGTTTATTTAAGCTGTGGATATTTCAATTCAAAACATTTCACACACATTTTCACAATTTAAAATTCAGTAATTCATATTCACCTTCCAGAGTTCACATTCGAAATATTCAATCTGTTTAAAAATACGATGTATAATATTCGGCAGGCAATTTTCAGTCCATTTGATTTCACTTTACAAATTCGCTTCCACAAATTCAGTGGTTCAAATTCGGCAGAAAATTCAGCATTGCACATCCGGGAACTGCAGGAATAGCAGTAGAGTACCGATGCATGATCATGAAAATGTGTGTGAAATATTTTGAATTGAAATATTCTACAGCTTAATTAAACGCTTAAAGCTTAAATATGTTAAATTTCAGACCCTAAAAAATGCAAGCCCTGTTAATGCATGCAGTTAGTGCAATTGAGCATGCTTTTTTGTTTCAAAGACATTTGTCTTTATTTGCCTTCCGTACAAACCTGTGCTGTCGTTTCTTTCTTCTGACGAAGATATTTTGAAGAATATGAACAGTTTCTGGCTCTTGTTAACTTCCATAGTACTTTGTTCCATATATGAATCTATAGGAATAGCACTGTTGTTTCATTCACATTTCTTCAAAATATCTTTTGTGTTCAGCAGAAGAAAGAAACTCATACGGGGTGATAATGAAGATAATGATCAAGTAAATCTATATCACATTTTCTCTGCAAAAACAATTTCTTTGCAGTTAGGGATGGGCAATTAAAGTAAAAATCTTGTATTATAATAATATTATGGTCTATATGGTCTAAAAAAATGTAAGTGATTCCAAAAAATGGTTTTTTTTTTTTTTTGTTTTTAAACCACAGTCATGCTAAAAATGTATCTGTTACATCTGCTTGACATTATTTTTTTAATGCATGCAGTGAGGCTTTTCTATTTTTAGAAGAATGTTTTCTTTGCCTCTGAGGCCTCTCCATGGTCTACATTTGATAACATGGCATTTATATGCAGTGGAGCCTCCAGAAAATATTTAATGGGTCAGAGGGGCAGTAAATATCCAGGGATGGAACACAAAATCATAATCACTGAGAAAAAAGGTGGTAACCTGCATTTGTTGTTTGTACTAGGATGTAACCCATAAAAAATTACTTCAGTTGATGTCATTTGTCATGGTCATATAGTCAGATTAAATGACTTTATTGACTTGCACACAACCAGTAAATACATACACATAAAGCACAATATTTAGGTTTTATGAAAAAAAACTTTTAATGTAGCATGCGCTGTAATAAAGCATTCACTTTCTGGAGATTGCAATTCATGTGTTAAAGACTTGGGGTTGACCTGGGGTGACTAGCTCTGAAATGAAAAGGAAACTAAAACATGATTAACTATGCTGTATGTGTGCTTACTTCAGTTTTGTCATTTTCTAGTTCAAAGTGATTCTCTCATGCAGTATGATTAAATTGCACGCAAAAGCGGAGGTGGAGTTTGAGAAGGAAATTCTAAATAAATGAATACTGAATGATTGCTGTTGAATTTTGGTGTAAACATCTTGAGTCCAGGTTTGATGATATGTGCAGAACTGTATTATTCAAATATAAACAGTTAGCACGCTCTTGGCAGATGTGGGGGCTTTGGCTATATGTAATAACTTATATGTGACTATATTATATAACCTACTGTATATTAGTCATTGCTTCCTGAAGTAAGTAACATTGTTTGTTATATTAACTTGGTTAATTTGGTTACCTTGTTTTTTTGTATTGGCGTTTCCATACATTTTCTTTTTTACAGGCTCCACCAAAGGAAGTTCCCAAGACAATAGAAAACCAGAGAATATATGATGAAACTACAGTCAACCCAGAGGATGAGGAGGTGATTTGTGAACTCTATTCCACCTGCTGACTGCTTCAGACCTCATTTACAATTTTGACCCTAACCTGGAACTAATTTGTTTGAAATCCAGGTGGCTTTTGATGAAGGAACCGATGAGTTCTCTGCTTACTTCAATCAGCTGACAAATCCCAAAGTTCTCATCACCACTTCTGACAGGCCCAGAGGAGTGAGTTCAGTTCCCTTTCGATACTACACTCGTACTGCATCTGCCCATTGGTTCGTGCAGTGCTTAAAAAATTAACCAATGGCTAGGCAGCGGAGCTGCACAAGCCTATGGCGATGAAGCCCGCCAAAATGGGCGGGGCATCTGGCTATATAAGCGGGCGCTCGCCACAGGATTCTCAGATTTCTTCTCCTTCAGCGATGACTCTACGTCCTCAAGCTGATCCGAAGCCGCTCGCCGTTGACACGCCTTCGCAGCTGGAATCGGGACCTCTCAGCACGGCTGACCTGCTTCTCCACTTCTTCAGCGTAGCAGCAGTTCCGGTCCGGTTCCCCTGCCGCCATCCGGCGATATAAAAGAGCTTCTAAAAGAGCAAATTGGCGTTGTTGTAAATGCCACGCCGTTACTGCGGTTCGTGCAGGTCCCCCCTTCATGCCGATGATGGCCACACAGAGTGCGTTTCCTGCTTGGGGAAATCCCATGCGGAAGCTGCGCTCACGTGATCTATTTGCTCCCACTGTGAGAGCTTCAGTCTTGCCTCTCTCCGCTCACGGATTGCTTTCTTTTCAGAGAGCGACCGCCTCCCCCCCTCGCGCCTCCCCGTTTTCTTCCTCTTAGGAGACCTGTGGGAAAAAACAGCGGGCAAAGCTACGAGCGCGCCCACGTCGGCCCAGATCCTGCATGTCTCCTCTCTCCTCCCCGAGGAGTATCCCCCCCAGCCTTTTATCCCGGTCTGATCGCGTCCCTCGGCTGGTGCGAGCGACCTGATCTCATCGGGGGAAGTGAGGAGGCTGCTTGTGATAGCCTGCCATTTGCAGCATCGGATCAGAGGAGACTGTTGGCTCTTGAATGCACCGCCACCCCCTCGCCAATCGTCCGCAGCCCAGCGCCACTAAAGCGGGATTGATGCTGAGCTTTCTCCGTATCCTCTCCAAAGCCGTTGACGAGCTGGGTTTAGAGGGTCTGATTAGTTCCTGCACTGTGTGCGCGTTTCCAGTACTCTGGAATGATTACTCAGTCCGGGAGTGAGTGACGCTAGCAGCTCGGCCCGTCTTAGCCTGGGTTATTGTTCTTCTCTATGAGCATTGTTCCTTTTTGGCAAGTTTAGACCTTTAGGTTGTTCCACTACATTAGCCCGGCGTGATTGTACTGTGTTCCCATATGCGTCTAGCAGACGCAGTACAAGTGTAGTATTGAAAGGGAACGTACACGGTTACTAACGTAACCTCGGTTCCCTGGGATACGGGAATGAGTACTGCGTTGCTATCCGTGCTATGTAGCTGCAAGAATCCTGTGGCAAGCGCCCACTTATATAGCCAGATGCCCCGCCCATTCTAGCGGGCTTCGTCGCCATAGGCTCGTGCAGCTCCGCTGCCTAGCCATTGGTTCGTTTTTTTAAGCACTGCATGAACCAATGGGCGTGCAGTTTCACTTCGTGAATGAAAAGGCTTCAGTTCAGGAGAAAAAGTTTTTTTTCCCATATGTGTCTAGCAGACGCAGTACTCGTTCCCGTATCTCAGGGAACCGAGGTTACGTTAGTAACAGAGTACGTTTTCACTTTACTGTTCTGTTTTCTAATTCACTCTCGTTATAAATGAGCATTTTAGAAAATGTGTGTCTTTCAAATATTTAGTTTTTACTGGTTCATGTTTTCAGAGGACCGTGAGGTTTTGTGAGCAGCTGGCAACAGTGATCCCACATGCACATGTGTATTACAGAAGAGGTCTGGCGTTGAAGAGAGTCATTCCACAGTGTATATCTAGAGGTTTCACTTATCTGATTGTGGTCAATGAGGACAGAAAGGTGCCAAGTATCCTTTGCTCAGATGTCAGTATATAACTACGTTTTTAGATCTGTGAGATTTAGTTGTATCGTCGTCATAATGAGATCATGAGAAGCAGTCACTGAATGCTACATGAAGGATTTTCCCTCACTTAAAGTATCACAGATGGTTTGATTCTCTGTCACCTTCCTGATGGCCCAACTGCACATTTCAAAGTCAGTAGTGTTCGCCTTCGCAAGGAAATGAAGGTTAGTGAATTATAGGATTTTGTGTGTGTGTGTGTGTGTTATGGCTGTGTGATTTGGGGGGAAATATCAAATTGCGATTTATTTTTTTTGACAGATATTGCGATTGCGATTTGATATTTTAAATTTGCAAAGTCAAGCTTCAGCTCAATATTGTCAATAATGTGCAGCACAGTATGGGTATCATTACCCTGCTGAAAAAAAAATCATTACCCGCCATCTGCCATATTACATCCCACCAGTAGAATCCATCAAATAGACACCATTATAGTTTACATTAAAACCAATACAATTCCCATTATAACCCTGAAATCCATTACATTTTTAGTGTTTTTTGGGGAGGGGTTTCTATTGTTTTTTTGTTTTTTTTTCAGCAGGAAAGATTATAATGGTATAACTACTTTAACAGAATTAACTTAATTACTGAATTTCACAGAAAATATTTTTTATAAAACTATTTAAGTCAATTATTAAAATATTACATATGTTACATAGGCTCACGATTTTTAAGTATTTGGGATTTTAAGAGCTAGTGGAAAATGTGCTGAATGTTTCATTTCATCTGAGTGAAATTAGCAAAGCAGTTAGACTGAATTTACATTCGTTTTAAACATGGAGCCAGGTGCGAGTCGACACAGGTTGAGCGCGTGCGTTAAGCCTCGTCCATACTGCCAGATGTGCTCGTGGAGCCGGGTGCGAGTATAACTGAGCATTAAGAGACGGTGCGTGGGGCAGAGAGGAGCGAGTATGAAAAGCATTCACAGACACAGGCTGTGTGCACGCTCTTCTGAATTGGGAATAGCCAACATGCATTATAAACTTATTTCAAATTAATCTGTTGGGGAGATAAAATAGGGCTGGGCGCCTAAGCGCAAACACAATCTTTCTTTTAATCTATCCTTTTTCCATATTGAACGATAACGATATATATTTCGATATAAGTTGTTAATGCTTCCAGCTTTAAAAGAGTATCCCAACAATGACTGAAGCCACAAAAATTAGAGGGTTCATTAAATTACACTTTAAAAGTATAGTTTATATAAAAAAAAAGATTACACATTTGGCCTTAAAAATTAAAACAACTTACTAAAATTTTAAAATAAAAGTTGTGACAAAAGATGGTAAATGAGAGTAAATGTCCAAAATGTAAACATAATACTATTGTAAACATCATTTGTAACACAATTACAGTTTTTTTTTCCCCCCCAGAAAGACTAACTGTCAACAGTGGCTGCTCTTTAAAGTACTTAAATGTGGCAAAATGTACATAAACATACAACTTCTAGCAGTGCACACAGTTTGTAAAGCTTTTCACATTATTATTATTATTATTTTATTATATTTGCAAGCAGACTGGTCTGTCACGGTGTTGTGCTTTAAGAGGTATTTTACATGTGCAACACGTAACTAAAAATATACAACTTCTAGCAAGTGCACACAATTTGTAAAACTTTTACAGGTTTTTTGCCAGAAAGACTCGTCTGTCCAATGTGTCTGGCTTTAAGAGTTAGATTAAATGTGCAAACGTATCAAAAATAATCAACTTCTAGCTAGTTCAAACACAATTTGTAAAAACCTTTTTTTTTTTAACAGTTTTTGCCAGAAGCTAGTCTGTCCACTTGTCTGGCTTTAGCTGCCCTGTTGTCAGGCACTATATTACCACCCCCTGTTCGAAACAGCCCGCTCTGATTGTTAGCTGGTGGCAGGAATACACAGGTAACATTTTGCCAGGAGGCTCACTCTGGGGTATGTTGCTGAATTAATCTTCCACCATGCCAGGGGGTTGGTCTCGCTGTTTGCATCAGGAGCTTGCAGGTAGCTGTTTAGTTCAGCTTCAATAGCCTGCTGTTCTGTGAGATCAGATGTTGCAGCAGACTTAGTGTAGGACTTCTTGAAAAAGCTGCCCAGTGTCGTCTTCTGCAATTTGGCTGGTGTAGCAGCAGCACCATCACCTTTGCCTCCTCCCAGTGCAGTGGATGGGAATGCAGGAGTAGCTTGCGATGTGCTCTGACATTCATCCAGCATCTGAGCCACGGCTCTGGATTTCACAGCCTCAACCTTGTCATCTTTGATGTAGCGTGTCTTAAAACAAGGATCAACAAGGGATGCTATGCTCAGAAGATCATCAGTGGCAGCGTTGTCATATTTCTCATTCAGATAGCTGATGACAGAAGCCTTGATGGTCTTGGTGAGCTCTGAGTCATCAGCTACAGGTTTCAAGACCTCCTCACTGAAAATATGCAGTACAGGTTTCAGGTACGACACATTCGCATATTCTTCACCAGAAAGGGCATCAGTGAAATCAGCAAGTGGATTTAGAGCCTTGCACACAGACTCCAGAACGTCAATGTCCTGCCATGAGGGAGCCAAGTGCCTTGTTTTTTTTATCAGCTGATAAAACTTTTGCAATGGCCTTCTCCTGCTCTAGCACTCGTGCTATCATGGCATGGCGTGACCCCCACCTGGTGGGTAATTCTGTGATCAACTTGTGCTTTGGCAGCTTGAGCTCCTTTTGAGTGACCGCTAGTTCTCGTTTCTTTTTCCATGAGAAGGAAAAAGCACTGACCACTTTTTTGCACACACCCATGGCTCTTTGGATTCTCTGGTCTCTCATACTCCCCTCTGATGATGAAGAAAACAATATCTTTAAAAGGCAAAGATGATTATAAAAATTACTTGTTTGTGGTGATAAAAAGTATTTTGTGATGATAAATTACAATGTTATGAGATATTCAATCAATGAGAAACTACATTTAGACCACACACACTAGGGCTGTCTTTTTATCCCACAAATCTGAGTTAAATGACATAATGGCTTAAGCATGCCATGACAACTTCAATGCCAACAGAAACGTAACTGAATCAAAATTGAACGAATTATGAGAAATTATCACGTTATTATTGTGGAATAGATGCATTACTTACATTTTAAAACACTTAATGGCATTTAACAACACACACCTCCAAACATTCAAAATAACATGGGTACGGAAATATGCAGACCCCCGTAAATGTTTCACTCCTTTGTAATTGCAGCATTTGCGAAAAGCATTTAGTTACTTTTTTTTCCCATTAATGTACCACACAGCACCCCATATTACAGACAAACAACAGAATTGTTTGACATTTTGCAGATCTTCTTATTAAAAAGAAAAACTGAAATATCAGATGGTCCTAAGTATTCAGACCCTTTGCTGTGACTCTCATATATTTAACTCATGTGCTGTCGATTTCTTCTGATCATCCTTGGGATGGTTCTACACCTTAATTTGAGTCAAGCTGTGTTTGATTATACTGATTGGCTTGATTAGGAAAGCCACACACCTGTCTATATAAGACCGTACAGCTCACAGTGCATGTCAGAGCAAATGAGAATCATGAGGTCAAAGGAACTTCCTGAAGAGCTCAGAGACAGAATTGTGGCAAGGCACAGATCTGGCCAAGGTTACAAAAAAAATTCTGCTGCACTTAAGGTTCCTAAGAGCACAGTGGCCTCCATAATCCTTAAATGGAAGACGTTTGGGATGACCAAAACCCTTCCTAGAACTGGCTGTCCGGCCAAACTGATCTATCGGGGGAGAAGAGCCTTGGTGAAAGAGGTAAAGAAGAACCCAACGATCACTGTGGCTGAGCTCCAGAGATGCAGTCGGGAGATGGAGAAAGTTGTAGAAAGTCAACCATCACTGCAGCCCTCCTCCACCAGTCGGGGCTTTATGGCAGAGTGGCCCGACGGAAGCCTCTCCTCAGTGCAAGACCCATGAAAGCCCGCATGGAGTTTGCTAAAAAACACCTGAGGGACTCCAAGATGGTGAGAAATAAGATCTCTGGTCTGATGAGACCAAGATAGAAATTTTTGGCCTTAATTCTAAGCGGTATGTGTAGAGAAAACCAGTCACTGCTCATCTCCTGTCCAATACAGTCCCAACAGCGAAGCATGGTGGTGGCAGCATCATGCTGTGGGTGTGTTTTTCAGCTGCAGGGACAGGACGATTGGTTGCAATCGAGGGAAAGATGAATTTGTACAGGGATATCCTGGACAAAAACCTTTTCCAGAGTGCTTAGGACCTCAGACTGGGCCGAAGGTTTTACCTTCCAACAAGACAATGACCCAAAGCACACAGCTAAAATAACGAAGGAGTGGCTTCACAACACTGTGACTGTTCTTGAATGGCCCAGCCAGAGCCCTGACTAAACCACTTGAAGGTGCCACACACCCAATCTCTGGAGAGACCTAAAAATTGTTGTCCACCAACGTTTACCATCCAACCGACAGAACTGGAGAGGATCTGCAAGGAGGAATGTTAGAGGATCCCCAAATCCAGGTGTGAAAACTTGTTGCATCTTTCCCAAAAAGACTCATGGCTGTATTTAGATCAAAAGGGTGCTTCTACTAAATACTTGGTCAAAGGGTCTGAATACTTAGGACCCTGTGATATTTCAGTTTTTCTTTTTTAATAAATGTCAACAATTCTGTGTTTTTTTTTGTCAATATGGGGTGCTGTGTGTACGTTGAGGAAAAAAAATTTACTTAAATGAGTTTAGCAAATGGCTGCAATATAAAAAAAAATGAGTGAAAAATTTAAGGGGGTCTGAATACTTTCCTACCCACTGTATATGCATCTTATCCATGCGTCAAGCATGGCTGCCTAATCATTTATTTATTTATTTATCTTTGCCTTTACCGCACACAACCACACGCAGTTGTGTTGTTAAGGCAGTGGATACGACAGCATTTTCTAAATTATGCAGTCAAACGTGATAGCCTTAAATCCTGTGAAATCAATTAGTATATTTTATAAATCCTCATATGCTGTTTTTAGCACTGAAAACTTTACCTTTTTTAGATGCTTAACTTACCAATGGCTAGATGTAGCCGGTGACCAAAACACTGCAGACGGGTCCAGTTTTTAAGTGAGACAGCATTGAGGATGTGTGCGCCGTTGTCCGTTGTAATGCACACCTGGCGGTCCTCGCTAAGGCCCCAAGATGCAAGTGCATCCTCTAGACCCGCAGAAAGTATTTCCGCAGTATGGTCGTCCGGAAAATATGCAGTTTGCAAGCATCTTGATTGCAGACCCCACTCCGCGTCAATGTAATGAATGGTGGGGCTCATATATGGCTCAGATGTCCGGCTCGACCATAGGTCGGAGGTAGTGGCAAAAAATCTCACGTTCCTTAGATTATTTTCCAGCTTTTCGCGGCACTCTTCATATAGCTGAGGCAGTGCGGTTTTGGAAAAGTATTTTCTGCCAGGGAGTTCATACCGGCAGTCGTTCTTTAACTAATTTCCTAAACCCGTCTTGTTCCACTGTGCTTAGGGGCATCATTTCTTTCACTAGAAAGTAAGAAACGGCCCTGGTTATGTCCTTGCTCCTTTTGGAACTCTTTTCATAGGGGGTAATAGCCACGAAGCACGACACGATCGATTTTTGCTTCGGTACAGCCCCGCTGCTAGCCCTGCTTGTTGACGGAGTAGCATCGACCCGCATTTTCATGCTCTCGGTGTGGTCGTTTGGGTGATACTTCTTTAGGTGATGGAATAGGTTGGTTGTGTTGCCAGTCTTGGTTTTCACAAACTGATGACATATTTTACAGATCGTTTTAATCTGCGCCTCATCCCTTTTCAGATAGCCAAACCACTTCCATATAACGGAATTCGTGCTACCTTTTTTGTCCACAATTTCATCATCTTTAAATAATAACTCAAGGTTAGTTTCACTTTCGTCGCCGCTTCCACTCAATTTTTTTTTTTGTCGTCGTCGTCGTCGTGTTGAGTTTGCTTCGTAGGAAATGGACTCTGTACTGTGACGTGCACGCTGATTGGCTGTTGTCGCATATTTCTGCTGTGTGGCTCTTGGATCAATCCATATCGAGTAAAAATGTCCAGAGCTTATATCGTTATCAACATAAATTTTATCGCGATTCGATATGATATCGTTTATCGACCCAGCCCTAAGATAAAATGTGTAAGATAACGGTCACGTACTAACAAAAACATCTAAGAATGTATCTTTTATTCTCCAGTACTGAAAACAACCGATAAGGGAGCTTTTGATATGGGCTGTGACGCAGCTCTTGCAAATTATGAATGTTCGTTAAAATGTTCGTTGTCTGTAATTTCGAAGCTTAAGTTGCATACGTTTTTCTTTAGTTTTAATTTGCCTAACTATCGATTTGATCCAGTAGACGCCATAATCCCACTCTGTCTCTCCCGCTCTGTTTTTTCCGGGGTTTTTTGTTTTTTTTTAATGGTGGGTGTTTACACCGTTGGCTAAGCTAGAGCAGTGCTGATCGGGGAGAACGGAGGTGCGCTCACTCTTGCCCAGGGCAAGTAAGACTGCAACTCAAGGCTGGCAGTCATGCATATGCTCTGGAACAGAGTAATATCACGTCCACATCGCAGGCTTTGCGATTAGGAAATCGCAACGTCTCAAATCGCAATTCTGATTCGATTTCGATTAATCGCACAGCCCTAGTGTTCGTGGTTTGTTTTGTTACTGAATTGTAATTTTAATTGAAAGTATCTGCAGTGAATTTTGATGGTCCATGATGTGTGATATTGACAAAGATATCTCAATATTTTCTGGAATTTTATAACTGAGTGTGTTATTGTGCTGACATCTTAAGGACTACTGTGGACAGCTGACTCCTAATATTTTTGATATTCTTCATGTTCTGTGTGGTGGTCAGTTCACAGCAGTGATAGAAAGTAGCTAATCTTTCTCAGTGAGTTTAAAGGGGTCATATGATGTTGCTAAAAAGAACTTTATTTGGTGTAATGAAATGTTTATGCGATTTAAGGTTACATTATTTTCCACATACTGTACATTTATTGTTTCTCCTCTATGCCCCGCCTTGGTCGATTTTTACAAAGCTCATTGCTCTGAAAAGCGAGGTGTGCTCTGATTGGCCAGCTATCCATGCCTTGTGATTGGCCGAATACCTCAAACATGTGACGGAAATGTTACGCACCTTACCATATTGTGATGCCCTGTCCGGCCAGAGCGACGAGACAAAAACATTAAAACCCATTATAAACGAGGCATTTGTTACATCCAGTGGGGACATAATTACGGATTATAATGACTTATACGGTCTTTTATATGGCGGGCTTGTGGCAACCACATGTGACTCTGTAGGTGTGTTTTGTTTGTTTTTTTGCAATATACTCGGTAATGTCAAATCGCACATCGTTAAAACAACAATTACGATATTATCGCAGACAATATATATCGCACACCCCTACAACATAATCACATAATCATTTTGACTTATATTAGAGTTCGGCAGGGATGAAATATTTCTGTAGTTCAAACCAGAAGTTAGCATTACCCTGTTTATCATAAAAATGACAATGTTTTGATGACCAAATGCAGTCGGCAGAAGTTAGGAAATAAAGAACCGTGATCACTTGACTTCAACATCACCACCGCTAAGCTTTAGACAACTCTTTTGATCTTTAAGTATTTTTTGTTTGAATAGAATAGTTTTGGAGAACGCAAGTATAAATACAAAAGGGCTGTAAATCAGACTAGTGAGTAGATGAGATTTTCTGCTCAGCATGATGATATTTAAAGTCCCCAAAAGCCTCTAATACTATTTAGCCATTTATTAGCAACTGCCTTTTACAAGATGTGTAAAAGTTAAATAAATAACAAGTGGGCATTGCTGATGCTTTTCGTGTCATAGAATAAAAAGTGAAAATATTGTGAGCTTGTGTTAATCACTGAACGTATTTCAGGCATTTCACCAAAACCCAATTCAAAATAAATAAAAATTAGGGACGATGGAACCCAAAAGTTCAAAAATGCTTAACACTAATTCCTGTTTTCCCTCACTAGAGAAGAGGTAAGGACCCAACGGAACACGTCCCAGAAGTCATCCTTAACAACTTCTCTACTAGACTCGGTCACTCCATCGGCCGGATGTTTGCTGCTCTGTTTCCTCATGATCCACAGTTCGTGGGCCGTCAGGTCGCCACATTTCACAATCAGAGAGACTTCATTTTTTTCAGATTTCACAGGTAAATAGTCTCATTTGAAAGGGCAGTGTAATTGTGAAAGCTTATATACAGTGGGTTAAAAAGTGTTGGGCCCCTTCCTATTTCTTATTTTTTTGCATTTTTGTCACACTTTAATGTTTTAGATCATCAAACAAATTGAAATATTAGTCAAAGAGAACACAATTGAACACAACATGCAGTTTTTAAATGATGGTTTTTATTATTAAGGGAAAACAAATCCAAAACTACATGGCCCTGTGTGAAGAAGTGGTTGCCCCCTGTTAAAACTGTGGTTTATCACACCTGAGTTCAATTTCTCTAGCCACACCATGCCTGATTACTGCCACACCTGTTCGCTATCAAGAAATCTCTTAAATAGGACCTTCCTGACAAAGTAGACCAAAAGATCCTCAAAGCTAGACATCATGCCGAGATCCAAATAAATTCAGAAACAAATGAGAAAGAAAGTATTTGAGATCTATCAGTCTGGAAAAGGTTCTAAAGCCATTTCTAAAGCTTTGGGACACCAGCGAACCACAGTGAGAGCCATTATTCACAAATGGCAAAAACATGGAACTGTGGAGAACCTTCCCAGGAGTGGCCGTCCGACCAAAATTACCCCAAGAGCACAGCGACGACTCATCAAGAGGTCACAAAAGACCCCACAACAAAATCCAAAGAACTGCAGGCCTCACTTGCCTCAGTTAAGGTCAGTGTTTATGACTCCACCATAAGAAAGAGACTGGGCAAAAATGGTCTGCATGGCAGAGTTCCAAGACGAAAACCGCTGCTGAGCAAAAAGAACATAAAGGCTAGTCTCAGTTTTTGCCAGAAAACATCTTGATGATCCCCAGGACTTTTGGGAAAATACTCTGTGGACTGACGAGACAAAAGTTGAACTTTTTTTGGAAGGTGTGTGTCCCATTACGTCTTGCGTAAAAGTAACACTGCATTTCAGATAAAGAACATCATACCAACAGTAAAATCTGGTGGTGGTAGTGTGATGGTCTGGGGCTGTTTTGCTGCTTCAGGACCTGGAAGACTTGCTGTGATAAATGGAACCATGAATTCTGCTGTTTACCAAAAAATCCTGAAGGAGAATGTCCGGCCATCTGTTCGTGACCTCAAGCTGAAGCGAATTTTGGGTTCTGCAGCAGGACAATTATCCAAAACACACCAGCACAGCAAGTCCCCCTCTGAATGGCTGAAGAAAAACAAATGAAGACTTTGGAGTGGCCTAGTCAAAGTCTTGACCTGAATCCTATTGAGATGCTGTGGTATGACCTTGAAAAGGCGGTTCATGCTCGGAAACCCTCCAATGTGGCTGATTTACAACAATTCGGCATAGATGAGTGGACCAAAATTTCCTCCACAGCGCTGTAACAGACTCACTGCAAGTTATCGCAAACGCTTGATTGCAGTTGTTGCTGCTAAGGGTGGCCCAACCAGTTATTAGGTTTAGGGGGCAAACACTTCTTCACACAGGGCCATGTGGTTTTTGGATTTTGTTTTCCCTTAATAATAAACACCTTCATTTAAAAACTGCATGTTGTGTTCACTTGTTATCTTTGACTAATATTTAAATTTGTTTGATCTGAAACATTTAAAGTGTGACAAACATGCAAAAATAAGAAATCAGGAAGGGGGCAAACAATTTTTCACACCACTGTAGGTAAGATTTGTTAGTGTAGTCATTGTCACAAGGAGAGCTAAATGTATGATACCTATTGTGATCAAATTTGTTTTCATCTACAAATCACTGTAGATTCTAAAAACATATGTACTGTATGTATGTATTATAGTAAAAATAGAGACATGTTCAGAATATCAAGTAGGGTCCAAAAGTCTGACCCTGCTATTAGAGTCCTTATATTTTGCATTGTATATCATTTCCATCCAGTTAAAATGTAACAGATTAGGAACTTCTGTTTCTACATGACTGAATAAACTCATGTATATCTTACAGGTACATCTTCAAGAATGAAAAGAAAGTGGGCATGCAGGAACTAGGACCTCGCTTCACTCTTAAACTTCGCTCTTTACAGAAAGGAACCTTTGACTCAAAGTTTGGGGAATATGAGTGGGTTCACAAGGTGCGTTCTAAATCTAAAATCTCACTTATGAGCAAAATTGCTTGTTTAAATGTGCAATTTATACTATGTGTCCGTCATACGTGATTAACTGCTCCTTTAAATTTTTCAGCGCCATGAGATGGACTCCAGCAGAAGAAAGTTCCATCTTTGAGGGACAGAATGGAATCACAGGACAACCGTGTTGACTTTTCATGAATATCTAAAAAATCTTTTGTTATGGAACGAAAGTATTGTAGAAATGCAAGCTTTGTCTTTACTGTATTATATTTTCTTCATAAGAATATTGTAACCAGGCTGGACACAAAGAGACTTGATGTGTCTCAAAACATGACAAATAAATCAAGTTAATGTATCATAATGCCCTTTTTCCCCATATTTGATTGAAGACATGGGTGGAAGTGGCAAATTTGTGGTGAGTGTTTGTGAAATTTCAGATTAAAAAGACTGATGTCTTGATTTTGTAATACTGAAGTTAGGACATACACAAAATACTTTCAGATATTCAAAAAACAAACCCTTGGAAAGACTTCAAACTAAATTCGTCATTGTAGATTTCTGAACTTTTAATAAAAATGTTTTCTAACAGTCTTCTCTGATTCGGTTTTAGCATTTTAAAATGTTTTTGTTTGTACTGTGAACTTGTTTAAATCATCTTATAGATGGAGGAGCTTATGCTGATTATGCTTTACAGACACTCTTCATAGCCTTGTGAAGAAGATATGAAAGTTTTTGGTGGGGGGGGGGGTTTCTTATGTGTATATATAAAGAAAACAGTGGGTTGTTGATTAGGTGTTACAGTTATAAAATTATGCACATTTAAAAACAATTTAAATGAGTCAGTGCTGCACACTTCGAAACCATAGAAGTTTTATTCCTCTGCTAAATGCTAAGTGTAGTATTTATTCATTCAATTATTTGAGTAAAATATTTAGATGGCTTATTAAACTTTATATGTGTGCTTAAATTAAAATATTAAAATCAAGCATTTACAAAAACAACAAACATTCTCTATACAATAAACATTAAAAAGATTAGATCAAACAGCACAAAATGCAATAAAAAACCTATAGAAATGTTTTGGGAATGTGTGTGATGTGAATTAACAAATCAGATCTAAAATAATTAAGAAAATGTCATTCTAGTGGGCCAGAAGTGTCATACATGTTTGTTTTTTGTTTTTTTTAATGCAATTAGCATTTTAGGGCACTTATATCAACCAGTTTCTGTAAAATGGTGTTTTTTGCCCAGTTTAGAAATCAAACAAATACACCATCCAAGTACTGTGAGTCACTCATCGCCACCTACTGGCGTAACAGTGAAACCTGCAGACTGGCAGTCTGTCTGGAGTAAATCAGTCAAAAGAGCCGTATAATATAAAACCGGTTTTAATATAGAATGTTTAAATTTTCTGTCAATATTATTATTTTTATTTAAATATATTTTTTGGATGGATATATACGGTGGGCTATAACAGTGCACATGTTCATATGCAGTGTTGGGGGTAAAGCATTACAAGTAACGTAATCAGATTACTTTTTTCAAGTAACTAGTAAAGTAACGCATTACTTTTTAATTTACAAGAGAATATCTGAGTTGCTTTTTCAAATAAGTAACGCAAGTTACTTTTTTTTTTACAATTTATTGAGTGACAGCTCTCCTGTCCTCATGTTGAGAGAAATCAGAAGATGTTACTGTAGTTCTAAAATAAATATGAATATGCATTAAATCATCTCACTAACAAAAAAAAACAAAAAACAGATTCCGTATTCCTCAAAATTAATAAAAGTAATGCAACTCAGAATATGACGCAAACCTGCAATAATTAAATGTTAAACAACACAAATATCCTTTATGTATTTAATCCCATTCTAATGTCTTTGCTTCTGACCTTCGATGATCCAGTTCAACTATACTAATAAGCACAAATTTTTTTTATTGCTGAAGTGTGTTGAAATTTCTTCTTCTGCATTCTACTGTACGGACGTAAATTCACTTTCCCTTCAGCCTGAGGCTGATTCATTTCACTTTTGGTGTGAAAAGGCTTTTACATTTGCCAAAAATATAACTTTTTTTATTTTAAAAACAAACAAGCAGGCCCTGTACAGATTTAAAAAGTAACGGAACGCATTACTTTCCATAAAAAGTAACTAAGTAACGTAATTAGTTATTTTTTATGGAGTAACGCAATATTGTAATGCATTACTTTTAAAAGTAACTTTCCCCAACACTGTTCATATGTATGGTGGCGTTCACACAATGTCCTGTTCACTGAAGCTCGGGGGGTTTATGAGCGTCCCGTTGACCCTGGTACTGTTTGATTACTCAAGATACCGTTACTTAGCACTTCACACTCCCATGCACACACTGAAATCATCATAAGGTAAATGTGACCATGAACGGGTTTACTGGCAAGCGGAGTGGAATTACAGAGGTATGTTTATTAAATAACATTTTTAAATGAATAAATAACCATGCCGTTTCAACAACTAATTCTACTTGCATGTCTTCTTGATTTGTTATTTTTGTTTTATTTTTAATGAAGCGTGTGGAGCTGCATGTGTTTTATGTTCCTGATGATCAGTTTGATCGGAGGTTGAATAAAGTATCAGCTGAAGCTGTGGACACTTTCATCTCAGCTGGATTTATCAGGTCAGTTGCTGACTTCGTCTTCTGGGAGTCTGGAGCTACTTGTCACGGTTTACACTTGTGGATATTCTTGAAAGTTAATTGGTGTTGACCTCAAATAAACTCCATATATTAAACCATGAACAAAACATTGTTTTAACCAGAAAATTACGAAAATATAATATAAACCATGCGTGACAACTTGCCATGAAAAATGCTCTTGTCCATGAACACAGTTCAACTCTTGGTTAAAATCTACCGTCATCATAGTTTATCTTGTCTAGAATCTGTGGTTTTATTTATCAAACAGATATTATATGATGATATTGACTTTTTATTCACATAACAATGGCCTAAATTAACTTGGTGTTAATTTAGTTTCATATTTCCAGCAAAGTTTAATTCACAAATAAATGTAAAGAGATAATAATAATTCTACCTCCATAGCCCTACTCGGTTTATTCATATGTGACTCTCCCTTACCAAAAAGTAGTGTACTTAAGTTTATTTTAGTAAGTATACTTAAGTAAAGTTCAAGTATATTTTTAAGTATACTTTATGTAGTAAGTATACAAATATCAGTGTACTAGTAGTATACTTGTAAGTGTACTATTTCAATACTCCTTGGGACTAAATTGGCCCACTTTCTAGTATATAAAAGTATACTTTTAAGTATACTTTAAGTATAACAGTAGTAAACTTTGAGTACACAACTAGTTTACATCAAAATGTTTAGTTTGTACTGCAACTATACTAAAAGTGAACTCATAGGTAAACTGATAGTTTACTAATGAAATACTTGTAGTAGCATTTTTAGTACACTTTGAAGTATAATCTCAGTAAACTACTAGTTTAGTAGTTTTATACTGCAAGTATACTCGTAAGTTTTCTTTAAGTGAACTTTACATCATACTTTAAGTATACTACTATGTCCCTATTTAGGTATTAACTTGTATATATTTTGTTACATGAATATCTGAACATACAAAACATAAAAAGAACAGGGTATCTGCTTGTAAACAAAAACATTTTATTCTAGCTTCATGCATTCTTTTTTTAAAACACTTGAATGTGGATAAGTTTCATAAATAAAAAAATAAAGAAATAAACAACATTTTGAACAAAAAGCTGAAAAAAGACTATGAATTGGATTCAGAATGATAATCAAAACGTAGATAAAGTCGATCAACACCCCAAAGCTTGACAGTTATTATTACCTCTTCATGGGTCGACATTTCATTCCATAATGTTACTCAGTTTTGATGCTGTTTTATGTCTGATGATCGTGTTAGAATACATGTGGAAGCATCTGTTGTTTCGGTTTCTTCTTCACTTGGGTTTTTTGGAAATTCTGTACAGAAGATGTGTACTAGCGCCCCCTACAGTATAACAATGAAAACACGGATTCTAGGAGCACAAGTATAGCTCAAATACATTTAGACTTTTTCTAAGTATACTTAAATGTCATTTTAAGTATATTTCTGAGAAGTACATAAAGCCCATTTCTGAGAAGTACATAAAAAGTAGACTAAAAGTATACTTTCCTATTTTTAGTTTAAAAGAAGTATACTAATAGCACACTTGAATACACTTCTTTTTCGTAAGGGTCTGTCTGATCTCAGTGCTTTTTGTTTCAGAGTCGATTCAGATGTGAGTCTGTCTGATCTCAGATCTGATCTTGGAACATTTCTTGGGCTGGACAGGATCGCAGATAGATATGTTTTTTTAAAGGTGTTGGCAGGAAGTGAGCACTGGTGAGTAGCTATCATTGCACAATAACTTTTACAAGTTGGTAAAAATGTATATAAGTGTGCAACCAAAGGCTGGAGTTTATTTTATTTATTTATTTTTGCATTACACCAAATCAAGCACATAGTGTGACGATGATGATGATGAGTATGCTGATTAAAAGTTTGATTAGACACAGGATATAAATACAATGATTCATTTTCAGTAAAGACAATCTACAACTGCAAAATGTGAGACAATTATGTAGACAGTGATGCATAATTGCCCTTGAGTAGCATGGAAAAATGTAAAGCTAAAATAAATACCACTTTTTTTCATTTGATCTCAGGTTAAATTCAGACAAGAGAGAGAACTGACAGTAAAATCCTTCACTCCACCATTTGTAAGTGCTTGTGAAACAAAGGCGATCTAAGTTTAGTTTTATTTGCTGTAGTCAGCTGATTTATGCTTATGATTGTTTGTTTATGCCTTGTTTCCTTGACCCCATTAGGCTCCTTTTCCTGAGCTCTACATTTTACCCGTGGGAGAGAATGACAGTTGCCTTTGCTCTAGCTCTCTGACCCCTGATACTTTAATTAGCAACACTGACCATCACAGTCACGATTTGCCCAGACCAACATGTGTGCCTGGCAATATAAAAGAGCCCATTAAATTCCCCTCAATCAATAGAGGACCTCAGCAGTCTGTCCTAATGCAGGATGCAGAGGAGGATGAGAGTGATGAAGACACAGGATCCACTGACACTCCTCATCTAACACACAGTTCGCAAGATCAGATTGGGCCCGTACACAAACAGTCCGGTATGAAATGCTAAGAACATAAGCACTACACCTGGGGCCAGTTGCACCAGCTGTGTCTAAGTTACAACTTAGCTTTTATGTAAAGGGGCACTAAATTACACCTTACGTACTGCTAACGATTTTTGCGCTGCACCATTAGATTTAGCTGAAACATAATTCGGCATACAAACTAAATATTTATGGAAGCTTTAAAATGGGAGTAATGGTATTGATTGAATTGCATCAGTAAGCTAATTTTATCTGATAAACTTCCATCTTTTAGACATATATGATAATGTTGGCATTTACACTTACTTACTAAAACTACATTTTAAGAGAGAGGACATTATGTGAATAAATTACTTTGTTAGTGGCTCTTCAAAACAAACCCGGCCTAAACAGTGCGCCTCTGTGTGCATACCTGTTGTGCATGTCAAATAATATTATAATGAATAAATGTAATTTCTTATGTTTTTTCTTTTGTATCAGTATATATTTATAGATCCTTATTACTTTCAAATCCAATTACTGAATGTTATTTACATATAAAAATACCTATTGTTATTCATGATTAATTAATAACATATTACAATGGAAACGCATTTACCGTTTAGGCAAAATAAGTTACAATCAAGTATAAACTAAAATTCAACACAACTTCGGCTCACACATTTAAAGGCTGCATAGGAACATTGAAGGTAAATGTCATATGACTGCACATTACTTCACAGAGAACTCATGAACTACATTCTGCCTTAAGAACAAATGGTGCAACTAAATAAAGGTAAGTTATAAACTAACTAACTAGTAAGTCTCTAGTAAGAACATAGAAACAGCTGGTGCAAATCTACCCTGGACTTTTCTTGGACCCTCCCCAGTCTTCCTTGTTTAACCCAGCTGAATTAACTGGTGTGACCAGTAAGCGAGACATCCAAAAGAATATATAAATAATATGAAATATTTAAGGGATGCAGTGCAGTTTGTCTGTTAATCTTATTGCAACGTTCAGCATTCATTCATGTTAAATGCAAGATACCTGACAAAATACTATATGTAATATACAAAATTATTGCGTTTTTCATTTTTGTTCAATGCAGACAGACGTCTTGCTAAGCAGGGAGGCTTTTCTCAAGTAGAAATGAAAACAGCTGCAAAAAAGAAACATTTTTTTAAAAGAAAAAACAGAAACTCTGGAGCTATGGAGTCATTTGAGGATTCTCATGGACTGGCAAGGTAACCGGATTCTTTTTGCTTTTGTAATTGTGGAAAGACTGAATTGTTAACTATTTATTGGCAATACATTTTTATCTGTATTAGATCTGGAATGGAATATTTAATTGCATTTAATGCACTATATTATACATCTAGGAAATTCAACAGTTCTCTGACACTGAAATCAAGAGAAGAAAAAACAGATGATACGGTAAGAGACAAACTTATTAGTCTCAAATTACGTTTCATACATCCAATGGATCTTTAATAAGCTATTCTGCTTTTGTACAGAACACAGTGTTGTTGTAGTCTCGACATTTCACCCAGACCCACATTCCTGTGGAGCGTTTCTGGAGGTTTAGTAAAGATTTTCCAGACAAAACAGGAAGTAACGTACCTGTAAATGGCTCATCCTTATAAAGACAACATGAGGTTTATTGGCCAAGTAAAATTCCTCTTGCAGCTGGAGGTTGAAGAGTGTTCTGGACATTGTTGAAAGAAGCTTTTAGTGAAGATTTTATGTGTTTTCACAGGTTCTTATGTATAGACCAACCTCTCCACTCCCAGCAGAGAGAAGTTCTCCACTGTCTGTCTATTCCCTTGAACTTTATACACAACAAATAACCACTAGTAAGGCGGTTACTAATAAATAACAAATTACTACTAACAAATGCTGTTGTCATTCTTGCTTTTGAATACCATACTCAACATTTCATGCTTTCAGAAAATGAACTGATAGAGGAAATCAAGCTACTCAAAGGGCAAAGGAAGGAGCTTGAACAAACAAGGCAAAAGCTTTTGAAAAATGGCAGAGAGCTTTTAGCTCTTAACAGACATCGCAGGAACCAAGGTACAAAGTCCTCTACAATTAAACATGTACACAAATTTTCAATGTAAGTATGTGCCTTTTAGGTTTTGCCAGAGCATTTCAGTGGGGTTACATCTGGACTTACATATATATATATCATTGTCTTTCTGCCCAGCATCAGTTTATGGACAGATGGCTAATATTCTCTAGGAGAATTCTCTGTAACAGAGCTTCACAGCTCTTTTAATGATGACAAGACATTCTGATTCTAATGAGTCCAACCTGATTTCATGAGGCAACAACTATTTTATATTCAATTTCATAGAAATCTGTATATATATACAGTATCTCACAAAAGTGAGTACACCCCTCACTTTTCAGCAACCATTTTAGTATATCTTCTCAAGGGACAATACTATAGAAATGAAACTTGGATATATTTTAGAGTAGTTAATGTGCTGCTTGTATAGCAGTACAGATTTACTGTCCTCTGAAAATAACTCAACATACAGCCATTGTTGTCAAAATAGCTGGTAACAAAAGTGAGTACACCCTAAGTGATAACAGCTGTATGTCGTTTAACCATGCAAAGCCACATGTCCTATTCATCATGTTCATGTTTTTGTCTGCTAGACAGGACCATACAAATTTGTGTATCTTGTATTAGAGCAGTTAAAATTTGGTGCTTTGAGTACAATTCTCTCATACTGACCACTGGATGTTCAATATGGCACCACATGGCAAAGAACTCTCTGAGGATCTAAAAAAAAAAATCGTTGCTCTACATAAAGATGGCGTAGGCTATAAGAAGATTGTCAACCCCGTAACCTGAGCTGCAGTACAGTGGCCAGGTTCATACAGAGGTTTTCTAAGACGAGTTCCACTCGGAACAGGCTTCGCAAGGGTCGATCAAAGAAGTTGAGTCCTTGTGCTGTGTGTCAGGTACAGAAGCTGGCTTCAAAAAACAGACGCATGAGTGCTGCCAGCATTGCTTTAGAGGTTGCAGAAGCGGGAGGTCAGCTTGTCTCAAACCATACGCCGCACACTGCAACAAGTCGGTTTGCATGGCCGTCATCCCAGAAGGAAGCCTCTTCTAAAGCTGGCTCACAAGAAAGCCCGCAAACAGTTTGCTGAAGACAACCTGTCCAAGAGCATGAATTACTGGAACCATGTCCTGTGGTCTGATGAGACTAAGATAAACTTGTTTGGCTCAGATGGTGTCCAGCACGTGTGGCAACGCCCTGGTGAGGAGTACCAAGGAAATTGTGTCTTGCCTACAGTCAAGCATGGTGGTGGTAGCATCATGGTCTGGGGCTGCATGAGTGCTCTGGTCCGGGGAGCTGCGGTTCCATTCATTGGGCAAACCATGGATTCCAGCATGTTACTGGACATTCTGATACAGACACATGGTGCCCTCCTGCAGAAAATTGGGCCGATACGGCAGTTTTAAACATGATAACGACTCCAAACACACCGCCAAGATGACAACTGCCTTGCTGAGAAAGCTGAAGGTGAAGGTGATGGAGTGGCCAAGTATGTCTCCAGACCTGAACCCTATTGAGCACCTGTGGGGCATCCTCAAGCGGAAGGTGGAGAAGCGCCATGTGTCTAACATCCAGCAGCTCCGTGATGTCATTATGGAGGAGTGGAAGATGATCCCAGCAACAACCTGTGCAGCTCTGATAAATTCCATGCCCAGGAGGATTAAGGCAGTGCTAGATAACAATGGTGCTCACACAAAATATTGACACTTTGGACACAGTTTTGACATTCACTTAGGGTGTACTCACTTTTGTTGCCAGTTATTTAGACAACAATGGCTGTATGTTGAGTTATTTTTAGAGGACAGTAAACTCTAAAATATATCTACTCTAAAATATATCCAATTTTCATTTCTATAGTATTGTCCCTTGACAATATATAATAAAATGGTTGCTGAAATATGAGGGGTGTACTCGCTTTTGTGAGATACTGTGTATATATATAAGTATAAAGGCCCACCCCTAAAATCTAACCATTAGTGGGGCCTAAGCAGATTGCACAAAAAGATTTGTATCAGATGGTACAAATTCTTATGAATTAGCCACCAGTTTGCTGGTGAAGGTTACAAATTGCTCTGAGACTGTGTTAAAACATCACCTAACCATCACTGTTTGTCTATTGCTATGAATTGTATCTATGAAATGCAGCACTGTCTGGCAAACAAAGTGCATGTCTATACCAAAAGGTTCCACTTTTGAGTCATCTGCCCATGAAACATTTTTCCAGAGGTCGAGAGGATCATCCAAGTTCTTCTAAGCAAGCCAGGGACGTTTTTGTTTTTCATTGTTCTTTGAAATAAACATTTTATTTGGATATTTTTAGACTGCAGACTTTTTTGAATTTTTATTCTTGTGAAACATGTTTCACCTCAGCACCTGAAAAAGAAAGTGTGGTAACAACCTTTGTATTTTTCTTGGTTTCTGCCGTGCTGCTCTGCCATGGATCCCATTTGTTCCCATCAGTGTCTTTCTGAGGTTAGAGTCATGTGCTCAAACATTAAAAGTCTTCTAGCAGCCTAAACAGTTTACAGAGGAAATTATGGTGTACTGCTCAGAGACTAGTAAAGTTCCAATCCAACTGCAGCTTTTATCGGGCCAAACCAGAAACATAATCTAAAACAGGCAACATGACAATAAACAGGCAAGCAATCCAAACAAGCAACAAGGCAGGAAATGCAGGCAAAAGAGTAATCCAAGAGACAGACAAGAAATCCAAAAACCGAGAGACATAAAACCAGGGTGAATGCTCAGATTTGCAGAGTAACAACTGGCAAGACTTCACAACGTGACAGAAAACACAGGGCTAATATAAGCAGAGGTAACGAGCAACAGGTGAAAACAATCAGGCATGATGAGTCCGGGCAATGGGTTATGGGAAATGCAGTCCAGGATTGAGTGGCAAAGGTATGGGATGAAGTGCCCTCTGGTGGCTATCAAAGGCACTCCAGCAGGTGATCGTGACAGGAAACCATGCAATAGCATAAAGCAGGAGACAAAGTGATTATAAAATGTGAGCATGGTGTATGGAATTATTTAGTTAGTTGCATGTTTCAGTGCACAGACTTAATAATTATGCCAAGCTCTAAACCTTTTTTCGAGTATAAATCAATTAAAAATCCTGGTCCATTTTATTTCGATAGTCCACTTTAGACAGTCTATTAACTATAAGTAACTTTGTAACTACATGTCAACTACATGTCAACTAATTGTCATTAATTTGCAACTACATGTCTACTAACTCTCAGAGTAGACTGTTAGGGTAGGTTTAGGGTTAGTAGAATAAGTTGACAAAGAAAGTGTTAGAAGATATTAAGCAGACAGTCTACTAATACTCTACTAACTGCTAGTTGACATGTAGTTGCAAAGTTACTTACTGTTAATAGAATGTCTAAAGTGGACTATCGAAATAAAGTGTTACCAAAATCCTTATCCAGTAAATCATGAAAGATGGAAAAGTCATGTAAATAAATTTGTTAAAAACAGAAAAATTGGTTAAGAATCACTCTTCTATATCCATTATGGGAGTGAGGGAAATTATGCATTTATATGTGTTGTGAATAATCTTAGTTTCATTGGCATGATCGTCACTAGCTGTCTTTTTCCCCTCTGTGCAGATTTGGCCATTTTGTGGCATTATTCCACATGTCAAAAATATTCATGCAAGGAATACAATCTATAGCAAAAAGTTTGTCTCATTCCAACTAAAACATTGATTCTGAGAGTTGGAGAGTCTACTGTTGAGTTTTAATGCTTTAAGCTTTTCGTATGAGTTATTTTAGGCTTTCAGGCTCTCTTTAATGTGTCAGATTTTTTATGATTATGAAATGGGTATTAGGTTATGGTGTATGAAAGATTTAATTTTTTTCATTTGCCTCTGAAGCACGTGACCAGTGGAAGAGGCAATATTTTGATACTAAGAAGGCAACAACACTTCTGGAGGACACACTGAAGAGTGTACGACTGGAACTTCACACATTCTACAGTAAAATGCTACAACAACTCCAAGCACGGGATGGTGCAAAACGACGAACGCAAGCAAAGAAACATTTAAGCACAAAGTTAAAGGTAGTTTAAACTATGATTCTTTACTAGTTTTTTCAGTAAAATAATGGCCTAATCATGCTTTATTTATAGAACTCCTCGGCAGGGAAGTAACTGTGCATTTCTTTCTTTCTAAATATAATATTTTGATACATTAAAACAAAAACATTGTGCTTTTCCACTTACAGAATGAGTTGATAATCCAGATTATGACAGAGAGCAGTGAAATTGATAATCTGAGGAAAAATGTGGATGATGCTAAAATGAAACTGGCTACAGAGATCAAGGTACTGAACAGACATGCACTGGTTAGTTCTGCTGGTTAGTTTCAGCACTTGTGATGTTTTTTCTTTCTTTCTTTTGTCTAGTTGAGAAAGCAAGCTGCCACAGAACTACAGGCCCTGAAAGCAGAACTGATGCAAAAGAGAGCTCAGTTATAAAGAAACACAGAATACATGTCTATGTGCTCAGCATTAGGTTTTGTAGAAATGAGATTTGAAATGTGTTTGTATTGAACGTATCTCAGAAGATCAAAGTGTCTGAGGTTCTTAAAGACTTACAGGAACACAATACGTGAAAAAGTTTTCTAAATGTCATTGTTTAGTGCAGGGGTTCCCAACCACATTTACAAACCACAACCAGGATACCTTTGGCAATATTACAAATGCATTGTCCAAACATGATGGAAAAAGATCAAACTGTCATGCATGCATTAATTTGTCCATTAACAGCTGTGTTTGTGTTGCACTACAAATAGCTATTACTGAGAATACTTATTCTTCTGAATAAGTATGAGATGGGTGTGTTGTAGGTCGTTACAGTTTTAATGTTTGAACACAGTTATGCATATGGAGGTCCTAAGAAATTTTTATGGCGGTCACAGGACACAACTATAGGAATCAGTCTCTAGATGGGTGAAGGTGTGGACCAATGGGTTTAGGTCTGTCTGCACAGGGTGGAACCAGAGGTCTTCTTCTTGCCCTCTAAGAAGTGTTTGGCCATTGTCCTAGCATCTCTATCTGGTGGCGGACAGTTTATTTGTGTTCGTCCACCAAGATCCAATCAAAATGTAGCAAACCTTTGTCCACTGTTGTGGCCAGAGAGGGGCCCCACCATAAAACTGGGCTCTGGAATGTGCTGTTCACCACATTAGAGAGCACTCTGTCCCAACCACAAGAATATGGAAATACCACCTAATCACACAAAATATGTTGTTCCTCAGTATTTCATTTTACAGTGCAAATGTCTAAAGATTCCTAAATCATGATACAGTGGAGATCAAAATTAGAGAACACCTACAATTTCCTAAATTTCAAGGTCACTGCTTAGTCCTATTTGATGTTATCTTAACAAGAGTAGAAGGCAAGTTTTTGTAAGCATTTTTCATAAATTAATTGTATTCCGAAGCACAGTATAAAAAAAAATTACACAAGATATTTGAAAAAGAACCTGGTGCTAATTTCCTTAATTATATGACAAACCCTATGTAACTGGCAGCATTCCTCTAATTATCACTGATTTTGCAAGAAGGAGACTGTAACCTTGCAACAGCAGTTTGTCCAGATGAAGTGCCAACGAGATGACCCTTTCAGCCATAGCAAGAGAAGCTGGTCGTTCCAAATCTGTGATTTTTAGAATATTGCAGCTTTACAATGACACAAATTCATTCAAGTCCCCCAAAAAGGCAGGTCGTCCCATAGTAAGAGACAACTTAAACGAGTAGTTAAGACAAAAATAACGAGAAGAAGTTAATGTGGTACTCTCAATGGGGAATCGGTTCAACACTGCAGCTGGAATTGCTCTTTAGTTCAGAGATGAACAGGATATGGATTTGTCTCGGCACGTTTAAGAGAAGTCAGACTGAAAGCGCAGTTTGCAGCGACCAAGCCTTTCATCAGCAGAAAGAATCAGAAGGCTAGAGTCATCTTTGCTGAGGTGCATGTTGTGTGGAGAGAGGAGAACTTGTCCAAAGTTCACTTTAGTGATGAGATCAAGTTTAAATTATTTGGGTCTGATGGGAAACATTTAGTTTGGCGTCAAACTGGGGAAAGACTGAACCCCGAATGCGTAAAGAAGTCAGTGAAAGGTGGAGCTGGCCACTTATACAGATACATGGCAGGGTGAATGCAAATGTTTATCAGAACTTCCTGTGACATGCGGTCACTACCTGCATTCATCGCTAAGCAGACAGCAGGTTCCATGCAGAAAATGCCATTGTCACACGCAAAATGGGTAAAGGTTCTGGCAGCTGAAAACATTTCAAATAATGAAAATGGCGGCCCCAGAGTCCAGATTATAAACCCCACCACCAAACTCCTGGCAAACCAAAAGTATGTCTAAGAAACCACTTAATCACCAAACTGTGGAGAAACTGGAAGAAGATGACCAAGATCAACCAGCAGCAGTGTAAGAGACTAGCGAGTGTTGCGGCCGTAGGTGTGCTGAATCATTTCAAAGCAAGGGCCTGTTCACTTCCTACTATAATTTTTGACTGCTGTAACCTTCAGACATTTTTGTTGTGATTGTAGCATTAATCTTTCTTCATGCTACAATAATTGCTGTTCTCTAATTTTGCTTACTGTGTTTTCCACAAAATAAAGGGTTTTTGTTGAAGTGCCTTGGTTACTTTGTAAAACACTGTTCTACTAGCATGGTTTGGCCGCAACTAAAATTCCTTCAAATTTTGAACTATGAAGATTATTTCTGGGGGGGAAAAAATCAATTGTTCATAAATTTTTTCTCTAATTTTGATCTCCACTGTACATGTACTTGAGAAGCAAAAAGACCATGTTTTCTGTGAAACTGATCAAAATGAAGTGAGTTTATGATTAAAACAGAAACAAATATCTGTCAGTGGACTTAGAAAACTTAACTTAATTCTAAGAGAAAACAAGTTTTCATACCTCACTGACAGACATTAGTTCTTGTTTTAAGAATAAATTTGCTTAATTTTGTTCAATTTCTCAGAAAACAAGACTTCAACTATCTTCATTTTGCATCTCAAGTAAATGTATCTTGATTTAAGGATGTTTAGATATCTGAATTGGAAAACAAGACAAAAATACTGAAGAAGTTTTTATTTTTTAATTTTTTTTGCAGTGTATGCAGCATTTCATTCCATGACTTCATAAATTTTAGACTTTCTGCTCTCTGCTCTGATTGGAATGACTAATTACCTTTTAAAACCTGCAGAACCCTGCCTTATGCTAATTTAAAATCATCATATGCAGTATTGAACAGCAAATTATGGTCATGCAAATGATTACATTTAGTAAATGTGGCAATGTCAATTAATGTTCAATTAAATAAAAAGGTTTTAGGCTTGCTGAAATGGAGTGTGCCATTTATTCAGTTTGTGATAAGACGGCAGCAGACTCCCTGTGTTCACTGGGTGTAAGGGCGTTCCACATGTCCACCGTTCTTTGCTGGGCGATTGGATCACTACTGTAGTCCAGGAGATTTCCGTTCCACATTCCCATTCCTTTCAGGCCACGCTGTGCCACATAGGCAGCTTTCAGAGCAATGCTTTCAGGGTCATCATACCACACCTGATGGACCCTGCCTTCTGTGTCCTGTAAATAAAATCTTATTCATTTTAGGGAAAAGATAACATGTCTAACAATGAAACGGTCCACTTGAAAATGTTGTTTTTACAAGTGTATTTTAGCAGGTATTCAACTTTTGATAAGACACATACAGAACTGATACAGTACCTTGTAATTATAATATGGAGCTCGCTGGTTCTCATCCCACAGTCTTCCTGATATTGAGCTGTTGATCTGTTTCATCATGATGCTGTAGGGAATTTGTTTGCCGGATGCATCGCTACATGGAGCCCCTCTGAATGGCACTTTTGGAATTGTACATATTCCTTCCTGTTATAATAACAAACAGAGTGCCAAACAGCAAAACAGTTTTAAAAAAACATAATTTATCTATTCTATTGACTACCCAACTCAACCAAATTTATATACTCAGTTGTACCAGAGATTCAGTGTTATTACTCCTATGCATTAATGTGTATTTGTTTAGTCAAGGGTCAGATAAGCATCATAGTCCATTCCTTTTTTTTTTTTTGTCCAATTGCAGTCAATTGCTTACTGTATGTTTGTGTGGAAATATTCTGTGTATGGTCTATTGAAAGCACACAATTTAAAGTATTGTATTATGAGGTATTGTATGAATATGCCAAAATGTTTCCCAACAGAAAATATATGACCAGAAATGGAATTAACAGATCTGATGACAAAAACTTTGACATGGAGAAACTGTGAAATGTATAGGTTTGATCAGATTTAATGCAATATTAAGCACCAGCTTAATGATGATATCTTGCCAGAAAAGCTTGGGTACCCACTCTGATGTGTCATGAGAAGATTCATGTGGGAAATATCCAGAAAGACAACTGAGCATGATTAGTTAACATTTGCTTTTCCATAGTTTGCATGCACAATGATTAACAGTGTTTGTATGTTGGATCTGGCCATAATCATAATCATTTGTGCAAGACTGCAAAATAGTAAGTTGTATAAGCTAGGTTGTAAAAAAAACTTTCAACCCAAACCTAAACCTCACCATTAACAATAAACTATAAATGTCACAGTTTTATACAATCTCATACAATTTCACCAACAATGGTGAAAGAAATTGCAAACGTTGCAGGGGCAGAAGATGATATGTTTGGGAGTATGTGGGTTTTATATGTTAAGACCATATTCAAAGAGAAGTGGCAACTCAAGAGCGGAAAAGCTTTCTTGCCAAAACAGGTTCTTTGCCAGCTTTGTTCAGAAGGCCTAGTTTTTCAAATTGATGTGTAACTATGTAGGCATTCTGGGGGGAAAAAAGAAAAGAAAAAAGAAAAGAGCCTATGCGGGAGTGAGGGGAAGTATTTAAATTATGTAAAAGATCAAATGGGAAAGGGTTCATTTGCAATAACAACCTGCCGGCTATACATTGTCCTGCTTAGTATATAGCTATTTGCCACATAAATAATTACACACAAAATATTGATTTAAACTCTGAAATATTTTATTAGCTCACTTGTAATAAACTTCTGCTTTTTGAGTACATATATGCAATAAACTAAATAATGTGTCTTTTAATATAAAATAACTGCAAATTGATTTATTGATTTGACACATTAATTAGTTTATTGCACTGCATATCAGATTTTCTTCTATATCAGACAACTCTAGTGCTGCATGTCATTTTAAATTAAGTACTGAAAATACTGAAAACAAATGGTTTACCTTTGTGAAATTAAGGCAGCTGTAGTCATAACCATACCATGGAACACCCATCACAAGTTTCTTTGGCTCTATGTTCATGCTGATGTATTGATCATAGGCTGAAAAACATGTCTAAACCTTAGGTGTGCATTATTTTACAATGGTTTGTAACATGAAAACAGGCATTATTAATAATGTTATGGTCTAACCAACTGTTGTTCAGTTAACATAATCCAAAGAGAGGGGTTCAAAAGTTATATAAATATGCGGTGATGACTGCATACAGGGAAGGGATATTTTGGAAATGTCATCAAGGAAGACATGTCAGATTTAACATTTGTGGCAAAGGGCAAACTATGTAGAACACCCGATCTCTGTTCACAAGTACAAAAACAGGGTTCAATAACAAAAGCTCGTAAGTGCAAAGTAATTTTTTTTAATGCCTTGCAAGATGATACTGTCAAAAAGAGTGAGTTTTTATTTTATTTTTTCAAGAAATCACTTACCTGTCAATGTCTGATTGAACGGGGCATTTGCCATGGCAATACAATCACCCCAGATCTGGCTTTGCTCATCATAGGACATAACAAACAAGAGATCGCATGAATCTGCAATGGCAATGTAGTCATAGCAACGCTTATCAATGCATTTGGGCGACCAAGCCACATCAAATGATACCTGTGATTCAAGATAAGAAGACAGTACGTCAAGGGCTTTTAAAGTAGCTATACCACACAGTTTCCAGTGATATGCTGTTTTACCTGAGAGCCTGGGATCTCTGTGTGGAAACTTTCAGTGGTTTCCTTGACAAGGGCTGTCAAAGCATAGTATTCAGGGGATCCGGTTTCCACTGCCTGCTCAACGTCGATGTTTATTCCATCCATGAACCGACTCTTTGCCAACTGGACTTTTTCCTGAATCCAAGCTGTCCTATTTACTGGATCCACAATATATGAGAGTGGCACATCTCCTGTAAAAACATTTTATCCATCACCATCACACACAACAGTGTGACTGACTAAAACAATGTTAATTTGATCACTGACACTGATAGTCACTATTACAACTGTTCATACTTGGTGATCTGAAGAAACCCTAATCTTAAGTTTTAGATTTTGCCACATACAATTTCCAGCTTGTTGAAAAAGGTGGGACAAGTATTATTATTATTATTATTATTATTATTACATCGAAGGAGAGACAGAACACCCTAGAAACACCCTAAGAAACTAAATAGCAATGCCCTGGCAATAACCCACAATATTCTAGCATCATGGTGGTGGATTTTGCAAGGGGAAGCGCCACACAGGTTGTTGAGAAAATGTAAAAATCTTGTTTGATTTGAAATATAGGCTACATCATGCTTATAAAAGAGTGAAAAGTTTGCTATATGTTCAGTCGAACCCTACCTTTCAGGACCACACGAGCTCCTTTAGAGTGAGCGTAACACATGAGCTCAGCATCATATTCTCCAAAAGCTGCAACCGTTGTCACTTTGGTCCAGTCATAAAACTTCCAAGACTTTTTCCCAACATCAAATACAAAAACCTGGAAAAGATGCAGTAATTACATGTGTTTAGCAGCTTTATCTCAGTATAAAGATAATAATTTTTAATGTCTTTATTGCATTATACAATGTGATATACCCTTCTGCGGTCTTCGGTCATTTCTGACCGAAGTTTACTTTTTGAATTTTTAAAAATCACAGCTTCATCGGAATTGTATGAAACTTGGTGACTTTTATGGCACTTGGAATGTGAACACAGAAAAAAAATTAGGCCATGATTCGAACAGGCTAAGTGGTCATAAACAAAATAGCCTTCGGTCAAAAATGGCCGACTACAGGAAATGAACGGGACAATTCAGAGAATTTCTGTGTGCACAATCAACAAATCAGCCATGATGCAGAAAAGAAATACTCAGCAATGAATGGGTGAAACTGTAAAACATCAAGAGCGCAAAAGAGACACACCTACTCACACACGCACGCACACACACTTATACACACCAACACCTATGAACTGGTATGAATGTAACACAGCAAATATGTCAAATAAAATCAATAATTCAACCACAATGCAGTAAAAAAGTGGACCGCATGAAAGAGGTTACACTAAACATCAAGAGTGCAAAACAGACACGCACTCACAGACACACAAACACACACATACACAATTATACCACTGCAAATGAATTGGTATGGCTATAACAATATATCCAAAATGACAGAAGTCTGAAATAAGAGGTTGAAACAACATACCCCAGAAGGATTAAACTCTGATAAAGCATTCCTGTTTCATTTTACTGTAACATTTTTTAAGAATTTTAATGATATTGTGTAACAAAATTGCTTTCCTCTATGTTCAGGTTTGGACTGGAGTAATAATAATAATAAAAACTGACATTTCAGATCAAAATGTCAACCAAAAAAATATATAAACCTTGACAAAAGTATCTTTGAGAAATGTCTTAATATGCATTCAAGTCCACCTTGAAGATAAGTAGCGTTTGTCTAAAACAAAAACAACTAGGTCATTCACAAGCCTCTCTATATTGTGCATACAGGATTTAGTGCAGGGGTGCCAGATTTTCACTACAAGACCCGCCCAATTGCTACTCAACAACAAGCCCAATCACGTTTCGAGGGGGATCCCCTGGTAAAAATCGCATTATGGTGGGGTAAAATACACGTTTATGGTGGGGTTCCCGGTAAATGCAACATTTTTAGGCACTAAATATCACTTCTTGGACGTCGCTTAAACCCCGTCATGAAAACCAACCCTCGTTAACAGTGTTAAGTTTAGCCTAATTCCGCGGGACACCCGCGTACTTGGGCAACACTGATTTGTGGTTCCACATGAATTTACGTTTAGCTTTCTTGCTCGTCACTCACCAGTGGCGCTAAGTCTGCATTCAAAATTGGAATTTAAAAGGCATAGTCCTCTATTTTAATATCTTAAATACTGGTTACAGTTTCCTATGGTGCCGTTTTTAAAGATCATTATTGTGTGTATGTGTGTAACAGATATGGTTGACACTTTAATGGCAAAAAACCACATTCTTTTTTCAAATACTGTCATTATTGTAGGTCCCTCTATGCCCCTCCTCTCTCAACTCTTCGTTTTTAGAAAGAAAAAAAAAAAAAAAAAAAAACAAAGTTCCCTCCTTCCGACAAAAGCGCCGTCTGCCTGATTGGCCACTGACCCAGCATTGTGATTGCCGAACACCGCAAGCAATCGTCGTAAATGTAACTCCCCTTTTTTTTACCATAATCGCGAGCTTCATCTTTCAAAATAGATGTAAAGACAGAGCCTGAAAGGGGATAGAGTCGCGTGACAGACACAGTGATTAAGTTGTTATGTGTTTGCAGTACACAAGCCACGGGTAAGACAGCTGACTCCACTGTGATGTTACCCTCCCTCTCTCTCTCGCTCTGTTCACCTCTCCACTACTCACCTCCGCATCTCGTCTCTCCTCTCTCTCTCTCTCTCTCTCGCTCTCCCTGCTCTCACACGCTTCATCTCCTCTCTCGCATTCCCTAATGCATCTACTTTCGGAAGGTCAAATAAAGTGCTTTTGTTTTCGCCTAGAAACACACAGCGTCTCTCTGACATGCTGCATCAACACTACTGTGTTCCTGAAACCATGCCTTCTTTCTTTGGGCGGCATTATGCAAATATTTCCACATAGTGATATGTGGGGGCGTGTTAGAACGAGCCGTTCTAGGGGGCGTGGCAGAGTCTTAACTTTTTATAAAGAATATCTCTTTGGTTTTGACACTTTAGTCTTTGCAACTTCAGGGATCTTATCTTGCACAATCATCTTGTAACACTTCCAAAGAGAAAGGAAAACCTTGAAATCGCATCATATGACTCCTTTAACAAAATAAAAAATAATTTTGAAATATTAGAAAACAAAAAAACTACTATTTTTAATGGAGGGGGAAGGGGGGGAGTTACATTTCAGGTGTCCGGTCACTTTTGACCGTGAAGACCATGAGTGTGACTCCCAAATGAGGAGCGCACAATTTGTGTTTGTTCCTGTGATAAAGAAACAAATTTCATACAGGTTTGGATTAACTTGGATTAACTGAGTAAATGATGACAGAATTTTCATTTTTGGGTGAACTATCACTAAAAAAAAAAGTTAGTAGCCACAAAAGAAAAAAAAAAGTCTGCATGCAATGGCATTCATTATCTGACACGTTCAAGCAAAAGGTTTCACAAAAATGTCTAATTATGTAAACGAGTAAAGATGTCGCATCATTTGTTTGCATATGCCCTTTTGATAGTTTCTTATCTAATACAATACAATTTGTAAATTTTAAGTGTGGTTTAAGTGTCTGTATTTGACATTAAACAGTGCGGCGCCATCAGCTGATCACTGGATGGGTCCGAGTGACTGTCACTCACCTCAAACGCCGGCTGGGATCGGACGGGTAAACAGAGTTCCTCTCGTGCACATGGGCAAGAGTTGGACCACACTTGCACGGTCAAAGTTAGCACGAAGAGAGATAGAGTAATCCACATGTTGATGCTAAAACATATAATAAAACACTGTAATGAAGAACATAACTTCTGTCTACAAATCAACAAGACAGAAACAATACTTACTAACATGTGACCCCACTGAAATAAAAGGAATAGATGAGAAACACACATGAAACTGAGTCACAAAGGGGGCGGAGTCAACTGAATCGGACTGTTTTCATTGGTCTGATTCGATTACATAATTTCTATAACATGAAACTTTACATGGTAAATAAAGAGATTTTATTAATGCACTTCAAACTTTGTGCAATAATGCCAATGCTTCAATCAAATTGCAACATGGTACCACTCATAGGTTTATTATAGGTAAAGGCATCCCTCAAGGCTGCCCATCTCACCATAACTTTTTCTGAGTCCTATGCAATTAGTAGTCATCCACATTCAAAATAGTCATTTTGAAAGGTATCTCTGTGGCAATCAATCAATATTAAAAAGTCAAAAAGTATAATTCTAGTGTTGACTTTTTTATATTAGTTTTTTATTTAAATGCACAGCTGTTCTAAGCGGATGATGTCATTAAATCTTATAATCAAATGATCACATAAAGCCATATTAATAAAGCCGTTTATTACGGTTTTTGGTTTTAATAATAATGGTACTGTCACATTTACCATTGTTCATCAATTTTTCGTGTGCAAAATTCAGTCATTTCAATAGGAATCCCTGTGTGAGCAATATTGCTACAGTATTGACAATAGACAATGAACCCTTTGATTTCGCAGAGATTGCTAAATTAAGTGTGTTATACCAAAATGTATTTAAGATAAGATTTAATAAAATACAATTTTTTAAATAAAATGTTCTGCTATTCAGCTATTAAGCTACTTTTATGATGGCGCTGTGTGTTTCGTTGTGAAAGCGAAACTACTTTGTTTGGTCTTCCAAAAGAGGACGATATCCGCTTCATCATGCCTGGAGCTGATCCGTGCTGGTCGCTGCGGAAATACATCAACTTCGCGCTGTAGATCGCCGGATCAGCTTTCACCGTGGACGAAGCAGAGTCCAGCCCGCGGTCGTCACATGTGGTTGCCGCAAGCCCACCCGCCGCAGCTCACTCAAGCCGGCCTCCGCTCACTCAAGCCCACCGTGTGTGATGCTGTGTTTCTTTGTGAAAGTGAAACTACTTTGTTTGGTCTTCCAAAAGAGGACACAACTAGAAATCAGTGGTTAAGTTATATCTACAACACTGTTCCAGAACAGTTCAACCAACCAAATATTCAGATGGGCAGTGCATTTTATGGAGGACTGTTTCCTGGTAGAGTAGACTACAATGCTTGCTGTTCTGACTCACAGACTGTAAGTCCGTTTTTTATATTTAAAGAATTTGCCAATGACAATTCAAACGCGAGTTTTGAGCAGTGTAGAGTATCGCTTTTTTTTATGCATTTCTCCGATCACAAATGCAGACATATGTTTACGGCGCGATTCAACACAATGCGTAAAAAGACAGTATAAGTCATTATTAATCCGTAATTATGTCCACACTGGATGCAACAAATGCCTCGTTTATAATGGGTTTTAATGTTTTTGTCTCATCGCTCAGGCCGGACACGGCATCAAAGTATGGTAAGGGGCGTAACATTTCCGTCACATGTTTGAGTTATTCGGCCAATCACAACGCTCTGGATGGCTGGCCAATCAGAGCACACCTCGCTTTTCAGACCGATGGAGCTTTGTAAAAATCGACACGGTTCAAAAAGGCGGGGCATAGAGGAGAAAAAATAATGTACAGTATGTGGAAAAATAATGTGTTTTTTGACCTTAAACCGCATAAACACATTTCAAATACACAAAATAATGTTATTTTTAGAAACATCATATGACCCCTTTAAGAGCTGACTCAAAAGAATGATTAATGCAAATTGGATATCGTTATAATAAAAAGGTGAGTTTTATGACATTACATGACATTTTACATTTTACATGATATTTTATATGATATTTACATGACATTTATGCGCTGTCCTGCAGATTTGCCTATATATATATATAAACTTGACCCTCTAACACTAACACTCTCTATTCTATTTCTATTATTTTGACTTGTTTTATTTTATTAACAATACGAATTCATAAGATTTATGATAATAAATCATAAAAATAACCTTTTGTGTTTTTTTATGTTATGTAACAGTGTAAATGAATAAGCTGAAGGATCATTAAGCGTAACCACCTAACCACGTTTTTCACATGATTTCTTTAACCCAGCTACAACAACACCTGAAGTGTGAATGGCGCTTCATGAGCCACAGTACGCCCTCTGTTGAAGAAAAAAACTTCTAGATGTACATGTATCAGCCATTCTACTACTTTCAGTTCATCAGGACCCTGAACTTCCTCATACTTGTGAACAGGGAAGTTATATATTCTCTGAGGATTTAATGACTTTAATTATGCCTTCTTGTGACATATATGACAAGATACTGCCTTCCTGATGTCATCTTGAGGTTTCAAAGTTGAAAACAAAAATTAAGCAATATACACTACAGTCAAATGTTTGGACACACCTACTATTTTTTTATTTTAAGAAGTGGAGACTGTGAAAACAACTTAACCCAACAACTTGTGTTCACTGTGCATCACTGTTGTCACATACTGTATGTGCAGAAAATGCTAAAAAAAACAACAACAAAAAACAAAATGTGAAGGAACAGGCTGATTTTATTGAAGAAACAGTGGGGCAGTTAAATGATCAGAACAAACACGAGCCTCATGAGGAAAAAAAATGTGTTAGATCATGCATTAATAGCCAATATAGGTAAATTGTTCGGTTCACTTCCTTTTTCCACAGCACAGGATGTGTTCAATAAAGACATGAAATATATGGGTTTGTGTGTTGTTAGCTTAATGTTTGTCTGTCATGACATTTGATGATATTTTATGACCAATTAATACAGAAAACCAAACAATTCCAATGGGTTCTCATACTTTTTCTTGCTACTGTATGTCTAGATGAGTTTAGATCCTAGGGATACAATTGTGTTGTAAAAATATTGAGGTCATATTTTTGAAAATGTGAGGACATCTTTCGAAATGTCCTCAGTATTTAAAATAATAATAATTATATTCTATAAACTGGCCCAAATCTGGTTTGCTTCAAAATTAAGAAGGTTCCTTTAATTAAGGCCTTAGGTGTTTAGGTTAAGCACAAATTTAGTATTGCAAATTATAAGACGCTCTTGCAACATTCATGTAACCAATCAGTTGTTCTCAGACATCAAACTTTTGATTGGCCAGTTCCAAAGCTGCACATTAGAAACTCTATCAGCCAGGTCAATATTCATGATATTGTAGGTACTGATAAAAAATCCGTTATTATCTGGTTCTAACTCTACGGCTCAATCGATGACTATAGATTACGATGAACTAGCCAAGGACTAAATACGGAAACACTATAAATATTGAAATAATTTTCTGCCCCCCATGTGTTAAAACAACAATCTGATGAATGATGCACACATAAAAAGATCCTCTGGCCAAGTTGAAAATGGTAGTACCAAAACCAAAAGCTAATTTAAATGAGCACTGTGTCGTTCCTATGACAACATGTAATATCACTAATAGGATTGTAAAACCAACAGTGGGAACTAATCTGAACAGATAATATTTGAGGTACACATCAGTGCTTCTTAACACTGGGGAAATGAACAGAAGAATATAAAGAATTTAGAAGATCGTTGCTGTCGAACTAAAACAGAACTGAAACAGCTGTTATTAAATCTCACACATGCTGATGTTCAGAAAAAAAATCAAGTTTAATAAAAACAATAATTTGTAACAGGTCATTTTAAAGTGTCCTCATTTGTAAATCGCTGGGCAAACGCGTCTGCTAAATAACTAAATGTAAATGTAAATGTAGTAAAATCAAGTACATTATGCATACTTAGAAGCAAGTAATCCTAAACCTAACCTAGAGTATATACATGTTGTTAATTAATATTGCTCAGTAACAGGGACACCTTAAAATAAAGTGTAACCTAATCCTTAAATAAATGCCTTATGTGATTTAATTGCATCTGTCGAATTGTGTGTGGGACATCACTTTTTGGCATCGATCAGCATGGTTTGGGAGCTGCCCAAAATTTCAGATATGAGTTCTGGTTTCTGTGGTCAGTCTGGTGCTACTTTACTTTAACTCGACAGCTAACAGATAAAGCCAAACTGACACACAAGAGACAACAATAGCATTGAACTGATGTAAAGAAGTACAGAGAACTACTTGATTTCATACCAACTCAAGCTACAGTATAGGACTTAAGCAGATTCAAACTGTAGCTTGGCATGTACTAAACTGCTTATTTGCGCATGAACTATGACCATCTAGTCATGCAGTCTATTCATGTAAACATACTGCAAAAAAGTACATACTTGTAAAACCTTATATTGTCTTCTGAAGCTGTTAAAATTACACTCACTGTTGTGTTAAGGAATAGCTCACCCAAAAACAAAATGCTTTTGTCATTTCATACGACTTTCTTTCGAACATGGAACACAACATTGATGTGAATTAATTCTGTTACAAATATCATGATACTGGTATCAGAATTTTCTTCAAAATACATCATCTCCATGTTTTAATGTTTGCTTAACACTCGTTAACATAATTGTTTGTATCTAAATGCATTTCTGTCATTCCTAAATCAAATTGATCACTTTTCATTTATAGGTCTCAAAATGAGGAAATCCCAATTCTCAGATGTCCAAATTTAGCAGCTTAGCAAATAAATAAGTGCATGACCAATCTAATGAATTGAACTACATAAATATAGAGCAGATTGCATGGCATATGGTTTTACAAGAATCTTTTGAATCCTTAAAAGATTTACAAAATAAACAAATGTTGGAGTTCCACTGCAAACAAAAAATAAATCAAGTAAGTTAATTAAAAAAACTACAGTATGCTGAGTATAACAAACTGTCTTGGAAAATAAGTAGTAATTCACCAACAGTAACAGATGGACACTTGGCAGCATAACACCCCAAAATACAGCTTCAGGAGACCTTACTAATATGAAACTGCACATTATGAGCTTCACAAACCTCAGGCTGAAAAACAACCAAATGTAAAGCTGTTTGAATAGTTTGCTCAAAAAATCTCGTTCATTGTTTTTGAAGCTTGTACTATGTATTCATGAAATACAAAAAATAATATTCTAAAACAAAATAGTTCCATAAACCAAACAAAAATTCCTTATGCATTATGGCCTTGGTAGCAAAGAAAGCTGGTTGGTTATATCTTGGGTTTGGTCTTTGTTTAGTAGGAACTTGGCCCAGGTTTGCCACCTTCTGCTTGGTTGTAGGAGCTGGCAGAGCCGCCAGACTGGTCCTGGTGGTCAATGGACTGGTAGGCATCTCTGTTTCGAGTTATCCTTGGAAAACCTGAAATTAAAAGATAAAAACTGTGAACCTTTGCATACTCAACAATAATTTCAGTTTGCATTATTAAAATGTATTGTTATAAAATACATCATAATTATACTTGTTTCAGAAATTGCATTCTAATTGAAAACGACTCAATAACATTCTCCAGCTGCATAAATGGAACATCTAATGGCAGTTTGTAGCTGTTTTACATTTTTGCAAATTGCATGAATTCATACACAATCTCATTCCTTCATTTTTGTATGTCCCATTGACGGTTAAGGGTTTAGGGGTGGGATTAATGGTGGACCTTCATATCTTCATGCTTTTTTCCCCAAAAATATTAATTTTAGTATGATTCACTTCATATGAATTCATACAAATTCATGTTTTTCCATGAAATTGGGTTCAACATTCAGGCATGAGTTAATGTGAGTTAAACACACTTATCGCAAAACAACTTACAGTTGTTTTGTTCACACCATATCATTCCTGGACATCTGCAGCATATGTCATTTACACAGGTAGCACTGGAGCAATATGCTAGCCTAATCTTCTTTATTCAGCCTGAAGATTCCCTTATGATAGATTAACTGAAGAAATCCCATCGCACCTCAACAGAATACCATTGCTGAGATGGTTTCACTGCATTGTGAGCGTATCAGGCACAGAGGTAAATGCTCTCAATTACATAATAGGCCTAATATCTCAGGCATGAGAAAGTGCTGTGTAAAAACGAAGCATCATTGAAGAAAAGGGATCAATTTGCTATTGCTTCCATTTAATAAAACAACTTGAGAAATCCAGTGTCAATAAATAATTTAAAATAACACAATTCTCTTATATTGCGCAATAAAAATCCAGGCAAATATTGACTGCTAAGACAGTGTAGCAAATCAGCACTTCTGTGACCATTCAGGCCGAAAATACAACATACAGCCAGAAAATAAAGCCTCTTGTTTCACATGGTTTGGTTCTTAATGTTCTTGGAAGGTTTCAACACAGAGACCCTACACCCAGACTCACAACCAACCCAAAACTTTATTTTCTCTTTAACACTTTATAATAATAATAACAATTACATTAACAAACAATATTATTGAACATAAATTAGATTTAAAAGGTGCACTCTGTTTATTTATTTTTTTATCCCATTAAAATGTTTTACATAGAAAAAAATAATACATTTAATAATAATAATAATAACAATAATATTTACTTTTGAGGGTGGATATATTGATAACATGACCAACCAAATACTACTTCCTTTTGCTTCTGCACTTTCCATTTCTGTCAATTAGTAAATCAAATGAAATCCACACCTTTTTACTTATCCGTTCTTTTCTTAAACTTATTTTTATTTAGACGTATGTGACAGGTTGCTGTAAAATTAATAATATTAAAAAAAAGTTTACAGAACTAATTTAAACACGAATTGGAAAGTTAGTAAATATTTTATCATCTGTTTTCAATCACTTGTCCTACTGTAGTCGCGTTGTCGGGGGTTTTGTGTTGCGGTGGAGAATAGTGTCACATAGGCCATAGGCCAGGGAAAATAATCTGGATGCATGGCCGAGGAAATATTTTAATATTTATATTAATCCAATGTAAGGGATAAGCATGGCTAGCTGTGATTTGTGAAAACGATTTTTAGCAAAGTGGAGGCCAAGAACCACCCCGACGGAGCCGTACATTATCCAACTTACCATGGTAATTTCTACAAACAATGAAGTTGTTGTGTGTTTAGTTACTTAGTTACAGCGATTTTACCTCCTCATTGCTGAGGAATATAATGTAGTGATCCAGTATTTAAACTATTTTATTAAAGTCGCTGGGCAGTGTTGACAAGAAGTTTCTGTGCTCCGAATGTTTCTATGTCTGCCGTGCATACTTGATATCTCTCTCTCTCTCTCTCTCTCTCTCTAAATTCTGTAAATTTCTGCGTATTAAAATTTTGACACAGAGACTTCTTACAGAATTGATGATTCTTCTGAAACCTCATGTAAACGAACACACACACACACACACACACACACACACACACACAGAGTACACAAATGTAATGAACATCAAGCAAAAGGAAATGCACAAATAACACACACAAAAAAACACTTACACAAGACATTAAAATGCAGGAAATAATATGATGTGCTAAAAAACATAAATACCAAGACATAATGTGAAGAAGAGCAAGAAAATAAGTCAACATTAAATACACCACGGCAGCTCAGAGAAGACAACTTCCTGTTTTAGAGAAAGATGAACAGGACTGCAGGAGGAAAAGGAGGGAAGGTTCAGTAGCGACGGCTGAGCAGTGTGCTATCAGCACTGTCTGTGGTGCAGCGACTATCCACGGATGTTTCCAAGTCTGAGAGACAGATACAGAAGACAACGAGACAGCAAGCAGGGCAGTGAATGAAGACAGGAAGTCAAGACAGAGCATGAAGGACAGGAACAAACACAATGATGATAGATGAATAATAAACACACAAAACAGGCCTGAATTTAGTGAAATGTGTCTTGAGTAGAATAACATTACTGGTTACAGTAAAACAATCATGTAAACCCCAATGGATTTTGTATCCTGAAAACTAGAATTTATGCAATAATCACGATTGACTTTACACTGTTCTGTTTATTGCAGTGTTTCTCAACTGGTGGGTCGCAACCCAAAAAAGGGTCGCGGAGTGTACAGTCAAAGAAACAACATCAACAACAATAATGTAATTCTAAATGTTTTGCTGATGCGAGACTTTTATTTTGAAAGACGTGTGAAAGCTGTTGACACTTCTGTCAGATGCAGTTTAAGTAAAGACTGCCTGAGAAAACGTGTTCTCCTGATTCAGTATCTGCGGTCAGGCTTAATGTCAGCCTCATTTTTCTATCGTTATTTTTGTAACTTATGAAATAAAAAGTCTCTCACCTCAGAAAAATGAACTATCCTGTCCTGTCAGACGTTATACTGTGCTTGTAGCACGCACTCTTCAATTGCACATGCAAATGCAGCGGTGCACGCTGTATATCATTTCCCTAAAGCTCAAAAGAGAGCACGCAACTTGTGAAATAAAAGTAAAGTACCAATAAATCACATAACTGGTACTGCGTGTGTTAGCTGGGAAGGATTTGCATGAAGATATTATAGTTTTTTAAACACCAAATTTTTATATATATATAGTATTACAGTGGTGTGAAAAAGTGTTGGCCCCCTTCCTGATTTCTTATTGTTGTTTGTCACACTTTAATGTTTCAGATTATCAAACCAATTTTAATATTACGCAAATATAATGTAAGTAAATACAAAATGCAGTTTTTTAAATGATGATTTAATTTATTAAGGGAAAAAAAGCTGTCCAAACCTATGTGGCCTTACGTGAAAAATTAATTGCCCCCTCCAGTTAAACCATGAAAGAACTGTGATTAACCACATAACTTTAGAAAGCTGAGTTAAATTTCACTAACAAAAACCAGGCCTGATTACTGCCAGACCTCTTGAATCAAGAAATCACTTAAATAGAACCTGTCTGACAAAGTGAAGCATGCTGAAATAGCAACACATCATGCCGTGATCTAAAGAAATTCAAGAACAGATGAGAAACAAAACAGTTGACAAGAATCAGTCTGGAAAGGATTATAAAGCCATTTCGAAGGCTTTGGGACTCCAGCGAACCACATTCAGAGCCATTATCCACAAATGGAGAAAAATTGGAACAGTGGTGAACCTTCCCAGGAGTTGCCAGTCAACCAAAATTACTCCAAGAGCACAAAGACGACTCAACCAAGAGGTCCTAAAAGAACTCAGAACAACATCTAAAGAACTGCAGGCCTCACTTGCCTCAATTAAGGTCAGTGTTCATGATTCAACAATAAGAAAGAGACTGGGCAAAAACGGCATCCATGGGAGAGTTCCAAGGCAAAAGCTACTGCTGACCAAAAAGAACACAAAGGCTCGCCATGTAACAAGCAAATATTTTGATTATCCCCAAGACTTTTGGGCAAAGATTCTGTGGACTGATGAGACAAAAGTGGAACTTATTGGAAGGTCTGTGTCCCGTTACATCTGGCATAAAAACAACACAGCATTTCATAAAAAGAACATCATACCAACAGTCAAACATGGTGGTGGTAGTGTGATGGTCTGGGGCTGCTTTGCAGCTTCAGGACCTGGACAACTTGCCATAATTGACGGAACCATGAATTCTGCACTCTATCAGAAAATCCTGAAGGAGAATGTCCGGCCTTCAGTTTGTGACCTCAAGCTCTTGGGTTATGCAGCAGGACAATTATCCCAAACACATCAGCAAGTCCACCTATGAATGGCTCAGAAAAACTAAATTAAGGTTTTGGAGAGGCCAAAACAAAGTCCGGACTTAAATCCTATTGAGACGCTTAAACAGTCCATTCATGCTCAAAAAACCCTCCAATGTGGCTGAATTAAAAAAAATCTGCAAAGAAGAGTGGGCCAAAATTCATCCACAGCGATGTAAAAGACTCATTGCCAGTTATCGCAAACGCTTGATTGCAGTTGTTGCTGCAAAGCGTGGCACAACCAGTTATTAGATTTAGGGGGCAATTACTTTTTCACGTAGGGCCAGGTATGTTTGGACAGCTTTTTTCCCTTAATAAATTAACCTCCCTTAAACACCTGCCTTTGTCTTTCCGCATTATCTTTGTGTATCTCAATTTTGTTTGATGCTCGCTTTTTCCGTGCGACACATGTGCCACCCCCTTAAAAAACAGGATGGGGGCCAACACTTTTTCACACCACTGTATATATAATAAAGTGGGTCGTGGCTTGATGACCATGGGAAAATCAGTTGAGAAGCACTGGTTTAATGAACAGTACGGATACTTACCAACAAAATGAATGTATATGAACTGATTTGTGCTGAAATTATTTGATCATATTAGTGCGAAGTGAATCAATGAAAGAAACAGTGGAGCAGCGAGGTTTTAACACCAGGCTCCAGTGAACTCACAATGGCGCAGCTCTCGCATACTTCACTTTCCCCCCAACGCCTCAATTTGCTGGTGTGCGTCACACTTGAGGATCAACGCCCCTCGTTGGCTGCGAGCGGCTTGATTTCCTTCGGCGCATCTGAGGAGGAAGCCACCTTGAATGACTCCATGTCATCAATGGCTTCGGATGCTGAAGAGTGGGCGTGTTCCAGCTAAGAGCCCGAAACCCCGCCTCTGATGCAGACAACATGGGCCAGTGAGATGATCTGCGTTCTTCAGGACTACCTCAGACCTAGCAAACAGAGCTTATTCAGCAGCTGGCCAGGTTGTCTCACACGATGGTGTTGCTTCAAGTGTTCCAGGCCAAACTTCTCCACACCATGAGTTCCAAGCACAGCCGAAAGTTCGGATGCCTCACTGCGAGCAGTTCATATGCCAGGCAGAATGAACCAGGGGGCAGACATGCTTTCCAGGGACAAGGTAGCTCCAGGAGAATGGAGACTACATCCCCAAACGGTTCAAATTATTTGGTCTGTCTTCGGGAGGGCACAGGTGAACTTCTTCGCCTCAGAAGACAATTTTCACTGACCAATCTACTTTTCGAGACAGCGAGATGCCCTGACCCATGATTGGCACAGCGCTCGCCTGTACGCCTTAACCCCGATTGCCCTGCTTCCTCATGCCATCAGACGGGTGAGGGAAGTCAGATGATTCGGGTCAGTTAATTCAGCTGCTATCGGCAGCCACTTGGGCGATACCACTGAGGGAGGACCTTCTCTCGCAAGTGAAGGGCATGATTTGGCATCTTTTTTTCATGATTTGGCATCTTTTTTTATCTTTTTTTGGCAGAGCTGTGGAACCTTTATGTTGTGCCCCTCGAAGGGAGTCTTTGCAGTTCCCAGCGAATGTAACTAATACCATTTTGGGAGGCATAGAGTCCTTATAGAAGAGGATTCTATGCCCTTACAATTTGAGCAGTCTTCTAATGACTGGTGTGGCAGCACGGACGGGAGTGCCGACACATGTTAACCTTTCTACAAAAGCTGCTGAATAAGGGGTGCACCTCTTCCACACTCAAAGTGGACAGAATTTGGCAAATCATTACAACGTGGTACTGACCAATCACGTCAGAAAATAGACTTAATAATTAGGAGTTAGTTTCTGAGGGGAGCTCAGAGACTGAATCCTCCTCGTCCTCATACTGTGCCAACTTGGGACTTGTCTATAGTCATCAGGGCCCTACGGCGCCCTTGCTTTGAGCCGCTCCAATTAGCTGACTTATGGCCCCTGTCACTTAAGACCGCCCTCCTTTTGGCTCTAGCATCGGTCAAGCAAGTGGGTGACCTGCAAGCACTGTCAGTCAGTGCTTTCTGTCTTGAGTTTGGGCCAAACGACTGTAGAGTCGTCCTCAAACCGAGACAAGCAGAGACAGGATAGTGGATGCTATAGCCATGACTTACGCTTCAGAAGGCTTGCAGTGCCCTATGGGGGTGACGGCCCACTCCTCCAGAGGATTGGCCTCCTCCTGGGCTTGGTCCAACGGGATTTGGTGATATTTGTGCAGCCACCAGCTGGTTGTCGCTGTCAACCTTTACCAGGTTTTATAACTTGGACGTCCCTGCCATGCAGGCACAGATTTTATCCACTTAATTATATCTAATCCCCTTATAAGTGGAGAGGGTTATGTTATGTAGTCCTCAGCCTAAACGGCTTGGGTCTCATTATTGACTCATGCTTACAGGAGCCCTCAGTAAGAATAGGTTTTGTCAGAAAGAGGGATACAGGGCTTGGGTAGCAGAAGCGCTTCGTTGTGCACTTGCTAATAGAACAGCACCCATTGGACACTGCCCATAAGCGTTATTGTCAATGCAGGGATCGAGATGTTTTCAAAAAGGAATGCTCTGGGTAATAACGTAACTCAGTTCGATTGACGGCTAGGTTTAAGGGAATGAGCATTGCGTAGGCTGTTGTGTTATATAAGGCTGCATGCGAATCAATGGCTGTCGCTTCAGTCGAAAGATTCTGACAAAATGGCGCTCAGAGCTTGATGAAAATCTTAATGATTTTTATAAAGTAAACATAAAATATGTTAACAAGAATACATAAACATGGAATCAAATAACTAAACAATATTTTAAGATGAACACTTACTGGACTGAAGCAACTTAGTTTTAATTATCCATACATAATTTTTTCGAAAAATTATATTTAAATGTATTAAATATGATGCATCAAACTTTTGAGGAACATTTATTTGTCAATCTGTCATTCATCATTGTACTTGCATTAAATGTTTTGCCCCACACAAAAAAAAATACAGGGTTTTGATCATAAAACTAAATTTCATTGTGCCACGCAGGGGTGGACTTAACCAATAAGCGAGGTAACCGGGGAATTAGGGGGCCCCATCTGATACTGGCGAAACATATTTGGCAAACGCTCCACTGTGTATTTGTGTTCTGGAGAGCGAGTTTTTGTCAAGTGCCGAGTTCTGCAAGCTCGCGAATCCTCTCATTAATTTCAAAATTGGACGCACTTGTGGTCTTTTATGCGCACTCACTGTTGCGCACTCATACAAATGCATGAATGCGATGACTGGAGATTTTCGCTTAATAATAGATTACATTTTCGATTCGTTTCTTGGCAAACTCTAACGTATGCCATAAGAACACTTGGAATATGGAATGAGTTGCATGGGATAATTTTATTTGAATCCTTTTTGTAAAAAGATTGAAGAAGGTTACAATTCATTAAATGGACAAGTGCAAGCTTTTTTAAGATAATGTCTTCTTTTGTGATCTGACAAAAAATAAGCCTAGTATGGCTTTAAAACACCATCAGGTTGACTAATTGTTTACTTAAGTTGTGAAGAGGTAAATAAACTATAAACAATGAGAGAGAGAGAGAGAGAGATGGGGGGAGATGCGCAGGAGAGAGACGACTGTGGCAAAATAAGGGTTAGATGTAAAAGACGACAAAGTTATTGTGTTGGGGCCCCATACCTGAAATTCGCTTAGGTGCCCCAAATCACTAAGTCCGACCCTGCTAATAAGACATATTATTTGGAGATATAGGGCCCTATTTCAATGATCTAAGCGCAAGGTCTAAAGCGCACGGCGTAGGTGCACTTAGGGCGTGTCCGAATCCACTTTTGCTAGTTTAACGACGGGAAAAACGGTCTGCGCGCCCGGCGCATGGTCTAAAAGGGTTGTCCCTATTCTATTGATGAGTAATGGGTGTGTTTTGGGCATAACGTGCAATAAACAAATCATAGTCTCATCTCCCATTCCCTTTAAAACCCAGTTTCGCTCACGCCATGGCGAATTCACTATTTACACTGCGGAATTTGCAAGCGCAAAGACAGAAATCGTCTCCAGAGAGGAAACGGATCTAAATGGATGCAATGACAATTCATCAGCCTATGACATGCAGGCATTTTTATATTTATGTAGCCTACACAATAATAATCTTTTACATTTGAATCCTTTAATTTTTAATTTTTAAAAATGTTTGTGTGCTGCTGCACATACCTGTGTGTGTAATAAGCAAAGTGTACGCACGTTGCCTATAGGCGCATATTACTAACGCTCTTTAAATTAAATAAAATAATCAAATATTGCGCCAGACTTTAGACAAGATTTTTGTTGGTCAATGGTGCAGTCTATTTCAGTTGCCTCAAAATAGCAACGCGCCAGTAATGCACCTGAACACACCTCGTTTTCAGACCAGCATGCCCATGGGCACACAAATGAGCGCAAATGCATTTGCTATTTAAACAACGTGGCGGATTATTTGTATTTTGTGTAAATAGTCTGCTATCATGTTATAAAGATCTCATTGATTTACATTGCAAACCATTTGAATTTCATCTTACTTTTTGCCCAGATAAATATCAGCAACTGATATTTACGTCAAATTTCATATTGTGCTTCTAGTTGAATACAACTGATTGGCCTGGTTGCAATGTTTTTATATCAACTACTGTACATATATATCAAGTGGAAGCATGATAATGCAAAATCGCACATGTAATTTTTGTGCAACATATGCTCCATATGATCCTTTTAGGCCCAAGCCCTTTTTTTTCAGACTGCAGAGATCAGTCAAGCTGTCTGTCTCTTGTCTTTTCTGTGGGCCGCTCTGTCGGGCATCTGCCTTTTGACCAGCCCTAAAACTCAATTAAACGCTCCTCTTTTTACTCATTTTGCTTGCCATTTTGAGTGAAATACTCTGCTTGTGCTCCACAATCAGTGAGCTAGGAATTATAATGCCTAAAATAGACTCAATAATGCTTTAAACAAACCAAAGCAAACAATGCTGGCATTTTAACCTCACAGAAAGACTTTCACATGCATTAGAAAGCACTCTGAACCAAAATTAATCAGTCACTTTCTTCTATTCTTTCTCCCCCGGGCCTTCGGTCACCCACTTACCGAAGTTGACGTTGTATTCGCCACCCCGCTCACGGTACATCTGGTAGACAAAGATGCAGGAAACAGGTTTGAGCAGCAGGCTCAGGATGGCCATGCCCCCACAAAAGCGGAACAAGCCCAGGTTTCTCTCATAATGGCTTCTAACCTCCGCATAGTACAGCCCAAAATGAACAATGTCAGTCAGGATGGTCACTGCCAACCCAATCAAGAACTGAATGAAGGAGAGAAGAGATCAAATATTAGTATGGCAAATATACTATGTACAAGCACATAAGAAGCTCAAAAAATAATCTCAGCATGCTCATAGGCCATCTCGTAAACTCGAATCTGATTGGCTGGCTTTAGACAACTTCCGGGGAGGAGGACACAGAATTTTTGTATCAGGAAGAACACTAATTCAAATTAATTCAAACTAAGTTACAAGTATAATAAAATTTTATGCATTACACATTATACACATTACACAATCTATTTCAGATAAACTCACCCCTAAATGGCACAAAAACCAAACAAACTGTAATTTCTTGCTTTACACGTCAGTCAGATGCTCTTTTCCTGTCTAAGAGGGTGGTTTATCCCGACAGTTAACTGTAATGTGGACCAGACCTTATAGTCAAAATTCTGGCTATGCAAGACTCAAGCTGTGGATTTCCCATCTGTCATCAATATTGAATAAAATGTTTGTCTTTAAGCCTTCATGACCTAAAAATCATGTTCTTCTTGGATGAAAAAAAGTCACACCTACCATTAATACAGCATCTATGGAGTCTCTCTGTGCAATGGCCCACACTCCCACTGCAAGAGCACTCACGTTCCCCAACACGTAAGAAGTAGGAAGCCAGGTGATCGAACATGCCCTGCATACAAACATGGATTAAAACCTTTTAAGACTAATATTTTAATTAGGGCTGTCAATATAACTCAGTTTGCTAAAATAAATAAAACAATAAAGTGATTTTTTAAAAATAGAGCAAATGAAAACTTCATTGTCCTCTGATCCAAACATACATTTTATAATAAGCCATTTTTCTACTGTCTGAGCATTCAAGCTTCAAGTACCAACTAAATTCAAAGCATATTTCCGTGACCTGTGCAGCCAGCATAGCTCCAGCTGCTACTACAGACAATGTACCACACTGACTGAGAGAAGAGATCAATTCAAATTAATTCAAATTAATCTGTTACATAATTTATTAATACAATACAATATGAAAATGGCTTCAAATGTTATATATACACACATTTAGAGGCTTGAATTTTTTAGTCTGGAGAAGAAATATATTTCCATTTCTGTTGCACTAAAAACAGGATAATAAAGTTTTACTAATGGTGAAATTCCTCAGGTTAGTGTGGGAAAACAGAAACGAGAAAGGCAAATGCACCAGAACTCTCACCAGATTGTCAGTAACCAGTGAGCCAACACGATGGCCTGCCGCAACACACACACACACACACAAACACACACACACACACACACACACACACACACACTCTCTCACACACACACACACACACACACAGTGCAACTCATGAGTAAATGTACAAATCTGTTCCCTAGACATAGGCCGTGGCTCAAACCCAGTAAACATTCAGTCATGGGCCTTTTTGGGCTTACATGCCCAAAATGTTGCTGCACCTATGATCTGGGGCATCTCTAAAGTTCACAGTGCCCAGAACAAATACAAATACCTTTAATAAATGCAATGGGTTTCTAAAATGATGAGGATATGAACCCATACAAAAGAACGATTCTGTCCAAAATTAATAAAATAAATATATTTACAGCACTACTATATCCATTCAGAATCTTACTGGTTCCTGGTTATAATAATAAGCAAAACTGAGGAAATAATGTAACAAAACTGACCAAAAGTTGCTTTAATGGATAATAGGTAGATAGATAATAGGTAATAGATAATTAAGTTACTGCTAAATTATTTAACAAATTTAATGTTTCCTGTATCATAAAAAGTGTATAAATATTTTAAATAAAACAACCTTTTTCTTTTGATCTTTAAGGTTTTGATGGATCATCTAGCAATGGCCATCTTTTATTCCCTTTTTTTTTTTTCTTTTTATCAATTTGTACTAACAGGTACAACACACATACTGAATTGAAACATAATGAGCACTACATGACATTACTGAGATTTATTGCGGTATTTTCTACATAGTCACTGCCCCCTTATGATTTTGTGTCCCTCGTAGGTTTCAGTATTTCACAACCAGGAAGCTCAAACACTTCATTGTAATGGTGTTAAAAGAAGGGGCTCAGTCTTCTTTATGTATGCCTGCAAATACATAAACCTGTGACACCAGCATGACCATGAGCCATGTGACTACACCTCCCCCCCTCATACCTCCATTGACATATTTTTATTTTTTATTTATTTTTTATTATTTTTTTTTAGTCATTTCGCCGATGCTTGATCCAAAGAGACTTATCAAATGCGGACCACAGATAACAATCAATCTACCGTATGAAACCAAAAAACAGATCCACAACTAAAAGCTTTCCTCCACCTTTTAACTACTATTATCACATTTACCAAATAAAGAAAGTAAACATGATTGCTTACACTGATAGCTGTCTACTGTGTCAGTTACATTGCAGCAACGCCTGTAGGAGTAATTTATCGCTTACTGGGTATATTGCCTTGATGTCTGATAATCTGATATTTACATACCTTATAACCACCATCATTTTAAAGCTAAAAAACATATGCCCAAGACGACAAGACTACAAATCTTCACAGGTATACCCGAGCCTGACTTAATGCATTTCTACACAAAACACCCCTACCCTCAGCCCAAACCCCCCCACCACCAAACAAACACCACCGATACCCCTGTGTTGTCACATACCATACCAACCTACTAAATAGATATATATTATAATACACACACCTTTATAAATCCCAACTTATATATCCATTTTCTTTCCATTTAGTTTGTTGAAGTCTTACAATAACTGAACTTTCACTGACACCTACCCCTTAATAAAATACCTATACAGGCATAATAAATTCATACATAATTTAACTAAAATTAAAATAATTAACAAATACAAATAATACAAATCAAGTGACCGTAGTTTATCAGTAATCCTAAAAAATCACACTGCCCCACATTCCCTGCTCAACCATCCCCACTTACTTCCCATAGTGAGCAATGTTATACCCCCCTGAAACCGCCGTGAACCAGTAATCGACAGAGGTAAATCACACCGCCGCTACTTTACTTGCCTTCAATCTTTGAGAGCTTAATTATCTTTTCCGATTCCCCGTTTCTGTTGGTTACAATATTTACACTAACTCTTGTTTCTGAAGTCTTATTATAGTGTAGAGAGCAATAGGTGGGTCATGATTCATAGGGTTTTTTGTTTTTGTTTTTTTACTTTTCCTTTTTGTCTTCTGTCATTGTGCATGTTGTTTGGCTCTAGAAAAATATCAATGCATCTAAACAGAGTTTGACAAGTTATTCTTCAGCTCCCATCGTTTTGTGGCTCATGTTATTTTAATACGCAGTCCTTTAAAGACTTGTCATAGCGGAAACAACCTAAATAAATTGCACATACCTCTTGGCTCATTCATAACTAAATAAAACATAGCCTGTGCTCATAAATGATTTGTTAAATGCTCCTACACAGACACACATGCTTATGGACATGAAATTACTAAATTCAACAAAACTGAATTTGATAGATGCTGCTGGTCCAATTAGCCAGCTGTGATCCATGATTTTAATAACACCTGGGAAAGTTCTTTGGAAGCATATGTCACTAAGTCTGACGAATAGCTCAGATTTGAGCTAGAGGAACCAAAACTTACTTTGGAAGGTTTTCACATGTCATATGGGAAATCAGTTACTTTGTTGTTTGAGAGTCTGGCAAAAAGGTTCATCTTCCTGTTTGACCTCTGATATATATTAGGCTTGTCTTCACAAATGACAGTGTTATGATGCACCCAGAGTAGTTTGTGTTTGTTTGTGGTGTGTGGTTGTTGTTTGTGTGTGTGTGTGTGTGTGTGTGTGTGTGTGTGTGTGTTCACGTGTTGTGTGTGTGTGTGTGTGTGTGTTTGTTGGCTGGGTGTGGCCTACCTGTTTTCTATTTGGGGGATAAAAACCGGAATCAACAGATTTCATGGGGACTTGTGTCATGGTGGGGCACCACTTGATGGTCCACAGTGTCAACCATGGCTAATAAATCACACAGTATGAAGTTTTTTGAAAATCTAAAAATGCAGAAAGTTAGGTTTAGGTGTAGGGTTGGTGTAGGGCAATAGAATATACGGTCTGTACAGTAGAAAAAACATTACGCCTATGGAGAGTCCCACAAGGATCGCAAAACCCAGCCGCCCTGTTTTTTTTTTTTGTGTGTGTGTGTGTGTGTGTTTCACTATTAAGCCACAGTCACACTAGACTTTGAGCGTGCAACATTTCTGTGGATACTGGTTTGTAGTACATCTAAAATGTAAAAATATGCTGCAAAACGCTGCAAACCTGCAGATTTAAAGTTTTCGCTCTTTTATTTCTGGCTAGAGGTCACACGTGATATATCGATCTTCTGTTGGTCAGACATCTTCACTTTTGCAAATTTGAAGGTCAGAGTTCAACAAACGTATACTTCAGAATGCACCAAAATTCACATGAACTTGCATTTCCTATTTCCATTTCCTAGATAATGTAGAAATAGACGAGCCAATGGAACGAAAAGTGTAGAGTGTCTGCACCTTTACTCTTGTTCATTCTTAGGGTTTGAACAAACTCCTAATTTGAGTTAATTTGAGCATTTGTATGTCACTAATTCCAACATGTTGGTGCTATGGTCATGAAGGATACCTCAAAAACGTGGCTTATTGCTATTAATTTTCACTCACTTAGCAATGTCCTGGCAACCATGAAGAACACTATAAAATCATGGCATATAGGCATATACACCACTCAAATCTTCTACAGAATATGTTGAAAACATACAATCTGCACAAGCCTGTACTGATACGCATGATGTTAAAAAACAGGAGGAATCTTCCTGATGTGTTACAAAACATACTGCTACCACACAACACAATAAAATGTCCTGTGTTGCTTAAATCACAGATTTCTTACGGTGAATATCAGCTACTGAATGTACATCTACTGCATTTCAACAGCAGTGCATAAGGAAACATCTATTTCGCTGTCCCTCACTCTTATCCCATGCTTTATTGACTGTTTTATAGTCAATGCAGCTCCTGGGGTGACAGTGTTGTGCAGTGAGTGTCCAAGACCAGCCAAGCCCAGCATGAGACTGCATCAAAAATACATCAGCTCGATCTGCTTAAAAGCACAAGAGTGTGATGCTTTTTTTTTTTCAAAACTGAATTACAGTCGGTATAGGAGGAAGGTAACATGTATTTTGATTTTTATCTTTGTTGCAGCTGCTAATTTTAAACAGTTCTGTAGAGGACCCTGCTTGACCCGTATGTCTATAATTTGAGCCTTTTATGAAAACCAGTTAGTTCAGGTTGTAAAATGTCAATGGTGCAACTCCTCAAAAATGTAATTTATTAATTATTTTTTAAAACAAACCTTTATCCTATTAAACTGGGTATCCTAGCTTTCGCCAGTAGGAAAAATATATTGCTAACCTGGATCAATAACCATCTCTCAAAGGTTAGATTATTAGAGGAATTATTCATTTAGAACTTCTAATATGTGTTGGTTATGTGCTTTTCAATTCAAGATGTCTGGATTTTAAAATAATATTTTGAGGTATGATATATCATACCTGTCATATGTGTGTGCATGATGTATGGATATAGATATTATATACATCTATAATATCCAGTGGGTACGCGAAAATATTCAGACCGGTAAATTTTTCACTCGGTTATTATTGCAGCAAATTTGCTAAAACATTAAGTGACTTTTTTCCTCATTAATGTACACACAGCACCCATATTGACAGAAAAACACAGAATGTTGACATTTTTGCAGATTTATTAAAAAGAAAAACTGAAATATCACATTCGGTCACTAAGTATTCAGACCCTTTGCTCAGTAATTAGTAGAAGCACCCTTTTGATCTAAAACAGCCATGATTCTTTTTGGGAAAGATGCAACAAGTTACTCACACCTGGATTTGGGGATCCTCTGCCATTCCTCCTTGCAGATCCTCTCCAGTTCTGTCAGGTTGGATGGTAAACGTTGGTGGACAGCCATTTTTAGGTCTCTCCAGAGATGCTCAATTGGGTTTAAGTCAGGGCTCTGGCTGGGCCATTCAAGAACAGTCACAGAGTTGTTGTGAAGCACTCCTTCTGTTATTTTAGATTGTGTGCTTAGGGTCATTGTCTTGTTGGAAGGTAAACCTTCGGCCAGTCTGAGGTCCTGAGCACTCTGGAGAAGGTTTTCGTCCAGATATCCCTGTACTTGGCCGCATTCATCTTTCCCTCGATTGTAACCAGTTGTCCTGTCTCTGCAGCTGAAAAACACCCCCACAGCATGATGCTGCCACCACCATGCTTCACTGTTGGGACTGTATTGGACAGGTGATGAGCAGTGCCTGGTTTTCTCCACACATACCGCTTAGAATTAAGGCCAAAAAGTTTTATCCTGGTCTCATCAGACCAGAGAATCTTAATCACCATCTTGGAGTCCTTCAGGTGTTTTTTATGTGTCTTGCACGGAGGAGAGGCTTCCGTCAGGCCACTCTGCCATAAAGCCCCAACTTTCTACAACTTTCTCATCTTCCGACTGCATCTCTGGAGCTCAGCCATAGTGATTTTTGGGTTCTTCTTTACATCTCTCACCAAGGCTCTTCTCCCCCGATAGCTCAGTTTGCCGGACGGCCAGCTCTAGGAAGGGTTCTGGTCATCCCAAACGTCTTCCATTTAAGGATTATGGAGGCCACTGTGCTCTTAGGAACCTTAAGTGCAGCAGAATTTTTTTTGTAACCTTGGCCAGATCTGCGCCTTGCCACAATTCTGTCTCTGAGCTCTCAGGCAGTTCCTTTGACCTCATGATTATCATTTGCTCTGACATGCACTGTGAGAAGTAAGGTCTTATATAGACAGGTGTGTGCCTTTCCAAATCAAGTCCAATAATATAATCAAACACAGTTGGATTCAAATGAAGGTGTAGAACCATCTAAAAGATGATCAGAAGAAATGGACAGCACCTGAGTTAAATATATGAGTGTCACAGCAAAGGGTATGAATACTAGGGACCATGTGATATTTCAGTTTTTTCTTTTTAATAAATCTGCAAAAATGTCAACAATTCTGTGTTTTGCGGTCAATATGGGGTGCTGTGTGTGGTTGTTTATAAACTACTGAGGAAAAAAAAATAACTAAATGATTTTAGCAAATGGCTGCAAAAAAACAAAGAGTGAAAAATTTAAGGGAGACTGAATACTTTCCGTACCAATACGTATATACTTTAAAGGTGATTGAACAACATTTGATATTTAAAGTCATCATATTTAAACTTTTCTTTAAAAACCATTTTCACATTTTCAGTTTTCTTTTTTAATTTCAATACATATATACATTTCAAAGCCAATTTAAACTACATTTTAAGAAGATTTTTTCTTTATTTGCAGACTATAGTCTATTCATGACCCACATGCAGTTTGGTGGTAAGCTTGCATGGTTGGGAGGGCTGGATGGCAGATTAGGGCCTCACCTGGGGGCCCATGCTGTCAGCTCCACACGGTACTCTCGAGGGTCCCTCATTAAAAGTGCTAAGAGCAGGCCAAGTGGTTATCTCATAATAAATTAGAAGAAAGGTGGGTCTGGAGATTTCAATGATCAGCTCGGACTGTATGCACCTCAGACCCCAGTGTTAAGTTTTCTTTTGCAGTCTGGAGCCATGCAGCCTGAGGCTTTAAAAGGCCCCTGGCATTTAAAGGCCTTGTGTGGCATTAACCCACTAGCCTTGTCCATTGACTTGCACTAATGTGCAAAAATTTATTTGGACTCTACCTCGCAAATATTGATATGGGGTGATAAATTGAAGGTGAAAAACAAGAAACAGTGATACTCAGGAAGCAAGTGTGACACAGAATACACAAAGATAATGGGAAGATAAATAAACAGCAAGGAAGTCAGAAGGACACAAAGACAGAGAAAGCAAGGTCACCTGCTCTGCAGAGAGCCTTCCAGTCCCTGGACAGAGACGATGCCACAGACTATTAGTCAGTTTAGAGGACACATCCATGCATTATAGAGCTCTCTGAGGAAGTTTTTTTCAGAGGCATCAAACACTGCCTGAGGTTCTAGATTCAATGGCAAGTCTAGGCTTTACCGCCAGTGTTCACGTTTTTGTGTAATTTTGCTAATAAAATTCTCTTTAATACCTACAGTTGATGCCTTTTTTGATTAATATCTAAATTCCTGTAGTTTAGATAAATCATGCAATAAAGTTCAAACTAATTATTTTGCAAACCATATTGCAGCACAATTCAAAAAACATAATCAAAAGTAATAAATACATATCTTCTGTATCTTCTCCTGTCTATAATTTGTTTCATTATCATGTTTCATAATTCACTGATGCGTTATATGAGAATGGTTTGATGTTTCAACTTGGAAAAAGCATCCTCCAGCATGGTCTGAGGATGATTTCACCTAAATCTATAAGAGAAGTTTGAAAAAGTATGTAGCTACACAAGGAATCTAATGCGGTTATGGTTGGAATCCTTTGTCAACTTCTCATGTACTCTCAGGGTATGATGCTGATACATTCGTCACAATACGTCAATGCATTGATGAAAATTACGACACAATATAGCTGACCTAAGAGCATGATTTTATTTTTATTTTTTTTTGCCTAACCAGTTAATCACAAACCCCATCCCACAGTTAATTTTATTGTTCAACTCAATTGAGCCGTCACCTGTTCAGACTTGTTTCATTGTTGTGTATGCGTTTAACACTGTGAATTACATGACCAATAAAACTATTAGAATCGACTGTAAGGCGGGATTGCATATTTTGTTGGTTTGGGGAAAATATCACATCTAGTCAAGAAAAAAAAATAGCTTATATTATATCCAGTCAATCATTGTTGCATTGTGGGAGACAGTACTAAGCACAGTCATGTACACTACACATATTAGCTAGTAAGTAGCAAGTCATCAGAGTAACCCCATGCATTTAGATCATGAACCTTCAGTAGCAGTGCATGGTAACATGAAGTGTACTACTTCAAATGTAACTGTTGTCTTTCCTAATCACAGTTTTGAAAGGTTGTAGGGAAACTTGATATTTTTGTGACCTAAATATTTGCAATAATATATCAGAGTGTGCTATTGTCTCAGAGCGTCTGTAATGGAGAAAAAAACTGTTAGGATCCTAGTGTCCTTTAGTTAAGTTTATTTCTGGTATACCAGTTAAAAATAATCGACAATTTATCGAGCGTGAGAAATTTCAAGTTGAAAACAAGGTGAAAGAAAAGACTTTACAAAGACTAAAGCATTTCAGCTCCACTAACATAAAAGTCTAATAAACAGTTAAATCAAGACAGTGATGGGACGCAGAGGAGTGTCAGAACATAAAGAAGCTCAGTGATTTAAACTGACAAGTCATCCATCTCTCCCTCAATCTCCTCTGTCCATCTCTATCCCTCTAACCATACAGGTAACAATCACTCATTCATCCATCCATCTTTCTGTCAGAGCGCACAGTCGTTAAAGAAGAGCACATTGATACATCTCTCAATAAAAGAAGCTGTTTGGTACTTGAATAAATAAAGCATATATTACAAATAAACCAAACAAATGATTATCCATTAATACAGGAGTTTTTCACAGTAGTACATCAATAAATCAGTATAAAAAGCCTTCCATTCAGACACAAATGATTCTGTACGAACTTATATGTAAGTTTTGACAAACAGCAGAGTTGGGCAAAATTCATAATTTAAGAATTGGCTTACTTTAAATTCATAAGTGTGAATTCTCATATTCAATTGGCCACAGTCAGATTGTTGAATTGGAATTTGAATAACAGAAAGAGGAATTGACCGAATTGTAATTCAAAAAAATAATAGTTGCATCATCAATTTAATCACTATTATTGTATAACTGTGCCTATTTAATCCCTGATATGCACAAATCATTTTTCTTTGAACAGACATATTTCTACAAACTAAATACATTTTCACTTCCAATCAAGGTTCATTGGAAATAAATACATGCCTGAGAAAATTAAATAACTTACTGTACCACTTACAATTAAACCTAACCAACAGTGTTAACCAAAGCAAATGTGAGATAAAAATGCATTAGCTGAAGAAACAATGGGATTTTCTACAAGTCTTTGATCTCTTTTATCATGACTTGTGTTTCATGGAACTCAAGTGCAGTGCTGTACCGGGTGAGAGACTGAGCAAGTTTACTGTGTTAGAAAAGCCAAGCCATACATATGGAGCTGGTTATGTGATGCCAATGTCCAAATGTATTTATTCACAAATCATGTGCTATGGTAAAAACATTTTGAGGTTATCATATTGAGGTAATATATAATATTGTGCAAGGAACCACAGAAAAATAACTGTTTATTAATAGATAATATGTCCCCATAATCATCATTTGTTTGAAAAGAGATGAAAGTTGTTGCCATTTTACTGCCTCTAGTGTTCATTTCAGCTGGAAGCTGTGATGAACTGTGTGTAAAGGTGCATTTTTAGAGTTTTGAAAAAAAATGTAGGTAGAGTCAGCGTATTTTGTCCAGCTATTTCCGATTTAATATGCACCCGGCATCACAAAAAAAAAAAAAAAAATCGCCAAAATGTTTTCAAATAATTGTATTTAAAAAATACTGACCAAATTTGAATCTATCAATTACATAATATATGGAGCTCATCTATCCACGCAAGTGTACTACTAGTAAAAGTATGTTAAAAAAAATTCAGTGGTCCATTAGTTGGCTTTGATTAATTCCATGGTCCAACAACATAATTTGATTATATGGCATTTCAAAATTGTATTATTAATATCATCTAGTGTTTCTAGAAATATCCCATATGTTGAGTGTGTGATAACGTTTATGGTTAATTCAAATTGAAAAATACAATTCTACTTCCGGTTTCAAATTAATTCTGTATCCTGATTGCTACCTCAATTCAAATCCAAGAATTTAAAAGCCATTCTATATTTAATTCTGAATGGTGCAGAACCCTGACAGGCAGATGAACAGTGTATGTACATTTATTCTGTGGGCAGAGGACATTTAACTTTGACCCACATTCTTCAAAGCTCAGTCCATCATCAGTCATATGGGGTATCTCTCTATATGTCAGATGGTGATGAAGGCTCCTTGGTTGCTGTTGGCTGATTCTGGCTCCACACAGCGGCCCCGTCTTCGGGTCACCCTCCGCTTGTGGTGGAACTTTGCATAACAACGCAGACCTAAAGAATTTTACATTTACATTTATTAAGTTAAATTTATTACATTTTCCCAGGTTAGGGCCTTGATGCAATGTAAAATATCTTTATAGTTCTAAAAATAAACTTTTGATTTATTAGTGAAATACTGTAAGACCTAGACATGTTCCTGAGTTTTATGAGATTCCTTTCTATATATCACTTAGATGTTCATAGGGTTTTGTCTCTTATGGTGCACAGTACGGATCTTGTCTAAAACAAAACAGACCCACCTACCCACATACCCACTGCTTCACACATGTCATCCTGTTCTCACGTCACAAATCCACTGTTGTTTTCAGGCCTGCGATTGGGCACGGTCTGCAGAGCTAATGTTCTCTCCACGGTCATTTACAGTTGGCAACTGGTCGCAGCACCCCCCAAACGCACACAAATGTAAACATGGCGAGAATATTCTATGCTGCTAATCCAATATATTAAAGAAACGTCACTGGAAAAAAAAAAATTCATCATTTACCCATCCTCACATCATTCCAAACCAATATGACTTTTTCTACTGTGAACAAGAAGGGAATTGGGAAGTAGAACGAAGAAAGAAAGAAAGAAAGAAGCATGGATTTAATGCTCTTGAGCAAAAAAAAGCTTACATGCTGGAGATATTATATATTTCATATTCTGTCGAAATACAAACTTAGAAATGTTGTTTATTATTTGTCGCAGCAGGTCAGGACAAAAGATATACTGTATATGGAAGAGATTTTAGAAGAGAGCTTTTGTTTTGATTTTCGCTGTATTACATTGTGTCAGGTTAGTGCCCTGATGTAAAACTCCTAATAGTACAGTAGTTTATTGGTTTTAATAGTTTATTGGTGAAATGACCCAGACATGTTCCTGACTAAACCAATGTGGTTCGGACAACGAATGTGCAACAAACCACGGTGTGACTAGCTGGGTAATTTATTCAACGACATATCATACTAAAGTAGTTATGCAGAGAGTTGTCACTGTACCCCAATCAACTATTCTGACTGAAAAGATCAGACTCAAAGGGTAAATCTCATTCGCTCATGAATGTGCCCAGAAGACACTTTTTTTTTTTTTAAGTACCATCAGTGTTCCATCAAAAAAAAAGAAAATCATACAGGTTTGGTACAACATGATGAAAAGTAAATAATGACAGATTTGTAATGTGGTGACTGGGCAAACTATTCCTTTGTAATATAAAAACAATTATAGCGTTGCACTGACCAGGGAGGCAGTTGAGATGATGGTCACATGGGTCAATGACATCAGCATCAAGTGTTGCGTTCCCATTACTCTTGTTTTTGCCACGACGTTTATCTTTATTGGGGAAAAAGACAGACACAGGCCTCCTATGAAATCCTTTATTCAGAAATCAACTGTGAGTTTGCAAATTATTTATGCTTAGAGGTTTAAAGATCTGGGAGAACTACATCCAGTCTTATAATCAAATATTTATTCAGATCTTTCAATATAGCTTGGTCTTAACTCCCCAAAGATTTTGGTCTTTAAAAAAAAAAGGAAACAAATCTGACAGATTGTAAAATCACTGTTATTGATTAAACTTGAGAATGTACTTTCATACCTTTTCTTTTGTTGGATGGCCAAGTGTCTACAGGCTTCATATCCTCATAATCAGTCCAGTCAAAGAGTGCCATGTCCAGAGTTGGCATCACCTCCCCTTGAGCCTTCCCTCGACCCGACTTCTGAATGAGATGGATTTAAAACATGGTTTTAGAGAGGTTGATCCTGGGTGATCATCTTGACGTCACCTTTAAGCAAGGTGCTAATTCAAAACCTGTGCTATAACAGCTGTGGGTAACACTTTCTTCAAAAGTAACATATATTATTAAAAGAAACAAGAGTATACAGCAAATGGTAATAAACTTTCCACCCCCCCCCCCCCAAACTTTCAACCAGCACAGACCTCAGGAATCAAAATGGGTACGTACTATGCACTTAATGTATGCTGTGCGCCGAACAGTTGTACATGGAAGCAGTTATGGGCGGATGACGGAGTGAGGTCAGTGCGGCGCAGCGCGGGGAGTATCGGAAAAACCAACGTTTGTTGAAAAAAAACCAACTAGAATGCCTCCAAACGCGGGAGATAAATGAAGGCTCCCCTGTCAGATACTACGTCCTGGGACCAAAGTTTCTGAAATATGTGTGAATAAACCTTTCTGCAGTTCGAGGGCGGTTGGAAAGTCCCGTGAGGGGGATAGCTTACAGGCTTGGAAAAAACAACTACGACTACAGGATGGCAGGTACACCCGTTGAGTGGGTAAGTCAGTCACAAAAATCGATTCCAGGTGAGACCAGGGTCATGTGAGATGGCAGGGGCACTAGATGCCTACGGGGAGGTGACGGGGGGGGGTCTGGACATGGCGCAGACGGAGCAATGTGGACGTATCTGAGATTCACGGGTCATACGGGCAACCATGTACCGAGCTGAGGAGCGAGGGTCGTTGGCTGCCGGAATGTCAGAGCCTGGTACATTGTGACTGCGACCAGAAGGGGATTGCTGTTGAGAAGTGTCATACGTTTTTCCCTCTGGCTCCCGGCAGGAGCAGGTCGGAGAGTGGCGGCTCGAAGTCCTCTCCGATGTCATGAAGGGCTTACAATCGGGCGGAGGGAGAATGGGGCTAGGATGGAAGGTGTGTAGGAGGGGCATGCGTGATAGGGCGTCGGCTTTCTTGTTAGATTACCCAGGAAGATAGTAATGGGGAAACTGAAACCTGGTGAAGACCAATGACCAGCGGGTGGCGGAGGGTTTAAGTCTCATGACTTCTCGAGGTATGAAGATTCTTGTGGTCGGTAATGTGAGTGTTTGCTCCCTCAGCCCGTGCCATCACTCCTAAGGGTGAGTTTGATACCCAACACTCCCGGTGCGGATGTCGTTAAATCTGTCTCGCTGGTCAGTCTTCTTAGAGTTTATATGTTGAGTGCTGCGGGCTGGAGGCGAGGAGGCTCACCGTAATGTTGGGACAGCACGGCCCCAACGCTGGTGGTGGAGGCATCTGCTTCCACTACGAACGGCATGTCCGGGTCAGGATGATGAAGGATGGGGGCCATTCTGAAGGCTGTTCTGAGTCTAGTGAGAGATTTGTGGGCGCTGGTGGTCCAGGACAGGGACTGTGGTTTTCCTCGGAGCATGGAAGTCAAAAGGAGCAGTGTGGGAACTGAAATCATTGATGAATCGACGATAGAAGTTAGCAAATCCTAGAAATCTCTGGAGCTCCTTTACGGTCTGGGGAAGAGGCCACTCCTTGACTGCATCAACCTTCCCCTGGTCCATCTGAATTCCTTCTTGGCCGACGATGTAACCCAGGAAATGCACGAGGGGCGATGGAATTCACATTTCTCCAGCTTTAAGAAGAGATGGTGTCGACGGAGCTTCTGTAGGACCTGCTGAACATGTTGCCGATGGTCGGCCACGTTCCGGGAGTAAATTTGTATATCATCGATGTAGACAATCCCAGAGCGGTGGAGGAACTCCCGGAAAACACTTCGTTCATGAATCTCTGGAAGACCGACGGGGTATTGGCTAGCCAATATGGCATTACAAGGTACTCATAGTGGCCAGATGGTGTAATGAATGCCGTCTTCCACTCGTCGCCCTCCCGGATTCGAATGAGGTTGTAAGCACTTCGCAGCTCCAGCCTGGAGAAGATGCAGGCCCCACAGAGTTCCTCGAGGGCGGCCGGGAGACGGAAGGGGAAGTGGTCAGGGCAGTAACCCTAGGGGGAGTTCAGAGTCTGATAGTCGATACAAGGCCGCAAGCCCCCGTCCTTCTTGCCCATGAAGAAGAAACTAGAAGCAGCTGGAGACGTGGAAGTTCGGATGAATCCTTGGTTAAGAGCCTCTTTGATGTATTCCTCCATCGCCTTGCGCTCTGGGATGGACAACGGGTATACTCTACCCTTGGGGAGTTTTGCTCCAGGCAGCAAGTTGATGGCGCAGTCCCATGGCCGATGAGGTGGTAACTGGGTGGCTGCCTGCTTACTGAAGACATCCTGGAACACCAAGTAATCAGATGGGACCGTGACCTTCTCCCGAGGTTCAGGGCTTTCGACGAGGGTAGATGCAACTTGAGCTGAGTGAGATCCTGGGAGCGGAGTGGGTAATGACATGAGGCAGTTGCGGTGACAGTGCTCGCTCCAGCGAGTCACCTCACACGAGTCCCATCTGATCTCTGGAGAATGGAGAACTAGCCAGCGGGCGTACCCAGGATATATCCACGGTGGGTCCTCAGTGCCAAAACGTGATTAATACCGGGTAGGAGTGCAATTTGAGCTTAGTGTGTTTTTTTTTTTTTTTTTTTTTTTTTTTTCGGCTGCTCTATAATTTCACCACCCACGTCCGAGCAGTTTCCTGGATGGTCTCAGACTCGGGTTCTGTGCCTGACTTTCAGGGGGGCCTTTGTCTCCCCCCAGGGGGCAGATGGAGACGATTCAATAGGTCCTGGGATTTGAAATTGCCCAAGGAGCCCGAGTTGACGAGGGCAGGGACTGAAACAGAAAGGTCTGGGGTGAGTAGTTGTACCGATAGCATTGACAGCGTGGAAATGACAGGGTCTAGTTGGAGGGTACTCACCGCAGGACGTGGGGGTCTGACTGGGCAGGTCCTGATGTAATGATCCTTCGCAGCGCAGTAAAGGCACAGACCTGCCACGAGATGGTGAGCACGTTCAGAAGGGGTGAGCCGGGAGGTGTCTACTTGCATCGGCTCTGGTACAGGGGAACCCATACCGGGCGTGACGGACTGGTGGGCGGCTTCGGTGGCGTGGCATGTGGACAGACGCTGGGAAATTCGTTTGGCTTTTTGCATGAAACTTTCCAGTCCAACGGAATCATCATAAATAGCCATTTGAGCTTGAACACAGGGATTCAATCCTTGTCAGTATGCGCTAAGTAGAGCCGCCTCATTCCACCCGCTAGTCGCCGCCAGCGTTCTGAACCACAGTGTGTAATGGAAGAAGTGCCTTGGCGCAGCCGCAGTAACTGGTCGGACACAGATAGGGTGTGGGAGGTCGAGGATCCATGGAGGTAATTGTATGGGTCCGGTCTTCTGTCACAAAGCAAGGCCGGAAACAACAGGTGAGTGCAAAACAGAATGGTTTATTGACTGGATAAGCAGAGGAATGGAACGGGTGAGGTAAAGGCAGGTGAGTGTCAACACAGTGAATGATTCCAGGGTTCTTATCTGAGTTCTGATGGGGTGTATCTTATGCCGGTTTTGTTGGAGATCGTGGAACAGATTCCAAGGAGTCGTTGGAGGATCGTGGGAGGAACAGAAGGTAAGTCCTTCTAGGAGAATTCAGTAGAGAGAGTACAGAACAGTCCATAGGAGTGAACGGTGGACCGGACACTGAGTAACTGTGATGTGTGTGTATTTGTAGGGTGGCTTGATTGGTGACAGCAGGTGCGGGTGATCAGAACTCAGGTGACTGTGATCGGGTGATTATCCTGGATGGTGACTGAAGTGACTGTGATGAATCCCTGACAATAATGGATTATCTCATATCATTACATTGTTTAGTTAAGATCTGCACAGTATCTTACTACATCTTTTGAGAGGTTAGAAGTGTTTGAGCGTTTTTGAGTGTTTCCTGTGAGGTTAATGTCAATTTTGCTGTGAGCTAGTTAAATGAAAACTGTTGTGAGCTTTTTCAAATGAAAAATAAATTGCAATGTGTGTTTTTTTTTATATTACATTACATTACATTTTATTTTGATGGTCCCCTTAGTCTATTAACTATAAGCAATTTTGCAACTACATGACAACTAACTCTCATTTAGAGTATTAGTAGACCTATAGGTTAAAGGGTTAGGAATACCCTTACAATGTATTATAAATACAGGCTTCATAGAAATTGTTACCCAACTTACTAACAACACTAAAATAACAAGAAATCTAAAGAGCCGAGAGCAATTTTTTAAATCTTTTATAATTTCTTTTGAAAATCATATTTTCCATGTTACCAAAACAGCCTTCTTCCACCTTTGAAACAATCACAAGTTATGGAACAAGTTATCTCTTTTTGATGCAGAAAAGCTACTTCAAGCATTAATGACCTCAAGACTACATTATTGTAGTGCACTGCAAAGTGTCTGCCCTGCTTCCATAAACAAGCTACAGTTGATTCAAAATGCAGCTCCTAGTGTTCTTGCCAGGTTAAGAAAATATTATCTTATCACACCAATTTTATCATCTCTAGACTGGCTACCTCTCAAGTTCCGCTTTAACATTCAAATATTGCTACATATGAAGCCCTAAACTGCCGAGCTCCTTTGTATTTAATCAATCTTCTGTCTCATTACAATCCATCATGCTCTTTAAGGTCACAGAACTCTAGGTTATCAAAGTCTGATATAAAGGCTTTTTTACATTTGGCTCCTAAACTCTGGAACAGCCTTCCTGATAATGGTCGGCACTCAGACAGACTCTGTCAGTTTCAATGTAAAGACATCTCTTTAGCCAAGCATTTACATAACACATCTCATAATATAGAATTCCAGTTATGTCTAATGAAATTGTAACAAATGCACATCATCTTTGTCTAAAATAACTTGCACAGCAGTTATACTAATCTTTTTGCTTTCTGGTTTCTACTGTATCTTAGGATGCCCATCATGAGGTTACTAGAGACTGCACCAGCTCCAATTTGGGTACAGCCTTACATGTGAAGACTTTAGATTATGTCAGCTATGGATGAATTACGAGACTATTATCCATATGTCATAATCATTATGATCACAAATTGAATCATCGCCTTAATCCACTGAAGGATAGCATAATTTTGTCTGTTTAACTAAACATTCCTTCATTCATTCATTCATTTATAGTGAATTGTGTTCAATCCACTTAGGGTCAATTTTAACTTAATTTTAGAACTTTAGCATAATACAATGGTATCAGAGATAAGCAAATGTAAGGAAATATTCCCTATTTATTAGATACCAAAGACACAGTAATCTGAAACATGCATTTTCTGTAAAGCTGCTTTGAAACTTTATGTACTGTGAAACATAAACAAAAATTAAATGTGCAAAAATACAGTTTTAATTTTTTCTCCTCTGGATCCAAAATTGGGCCGTTAATTTTTTCATGATCACAAAGGAAAGAAGCAGGAAGACAATTACTAACAATTAGGTACTAAAATAGAGTATTTATAGTGGTGGTTTTACAACCTTCAATGCTGGACAACAGCACAGGATAGCAAATCTTCAACTACCACTTGCAAATACAATTCTGGAAAGAACATTAGTACCAGAAAGGCAATTGCAGCCGTTACATATACAATATTTTAAATCTATTAAAAAAATTTTTTAAAAAGGTGTTCAACATCTTACCAAAACATCCTTTTACCATAACAAAATGTACCCTTCATATGTCAGACCAAAGAAAAATATACTACATCTATACGGAATAAAAATATAAATGGAATACATACAAAAAAGAAAATAAATGAGTAATACTGAATATATAAGTAACATAAGACAGTAATATGAATATAATTAAGAGTAACAATAAAAAGAATAAAAAAAGAATAACTCATAATGAATAATAATGTATAAATAATGAGCATGAATATGAAAAGATAAGAAAAAATATAACAATATTAGAAATTTGCATACACCACAATATAATAAGTGCAAATCCCAATTCTAAAATTCCCTGTAAGTATTGTCACAAATCCTGTCCATGGACTTCCGTCCGATTGGCACCAGAGGTCACCCTTTCTGATTACATTGACTCTCACGCTACACAAACTGTTACACATCACCCTGGACTACATTTCCCATGCTCCAATGCACTAATCACAAGCTCACCTGAAACCTATCACACACATTACATAAGCTACACTCAAACCATTACAGACTGCCGAGTATTGTAAACGCATATCCCTCTCATAGCGATAGCTCCTCTATGGAGCCTGTTCTAGTTTTATAAATAGTCATAGTCCTGCCTTGCCTGTGTTTTCCCATGTTCTGATTCTTGCCTGTGTTTTCCGAATTACCCTCTCGTCTCGACCTGTTCGGATACTGTTTACCCCTCACCTGGATCATCGCCTGTGATTGACCCCATGCCCGTTCACTGGACTACTCTTGCATTTTGCATCCATTGTCTGACCCTCGCCTGTTTTGACCACGTCCTTAAATAATGCTTGCAAAAAAAAACCTTGAACACTTACACAGAAGCTAGGATAGGTGTGGTATGTGTCATTATTACATTATTATAATTACTATTGTTATTACATCATTATTATTATTAATTTTATTATTATTATCATTATTGGGTTGCAGTCATCACAAGGTAGTATGGTTAGCATCAACATCGTTAGTATTTATTTTATTATATGCATGACTAGTATACTTATAATACTACCACTATATTCAGATGTCCACTGGCTGTTGATTTTCAGTGTGTTATTTCATTGCTGTTCTAAGCGTTTTGGTTTGGTTCACGTATGTGTAGTTTTGCACTCTTAATAAAAAACCTAATAATAAAATAAAGCAACTTGCACATGGATCGCACGTCTTAAGTCTGGTTGGCCTGTAACAGAAAGATTCCCTGGTATTTTCCATCGTCCAATGAAACCTTAAAAAGAGCTGATGCACATTCAATGGACCTGTTGTGTTCTAATACAAATAGTACCATACTAAGGGCCAGATTTACTAAACTGGGCAAATTAGCGTGAGAGCGCAATTCGATAAAAGCACTGATGGGAGTGGGAAGTTCTGCCAAAATCCAAAAAAACAGTAAATTGACCACCGCAAATTCTAGTAAATCTCTATACATACTTCAATTAAATAGTCTCTTCCCATCAATTTTCCTACAACTGCATATGCAATAAGGTCAGCAACAAAAATGACTTTATCACTAATTTTTCACTGCATGTCTTTAGTAAACCCTGACAGCAGTTTTTTACTGCCAAAAGAGGGTTTGCGCTGGTGCAAGCTGTTAGTAAATCTGGCTTTAGATGTGTATACACTGAAGCCTACACTCTAAAGCTTCTGGCATCACATGCTGATATGTGTGTGAGCTCCTGTAGAGTTTTAGCCGGCAGCTGGAGCAGCAGCGGCACTGACACAGTACAAGTGAACATCATTGAGGATGGTGCTCTTCTGGGAGTTGAATGACTGGAGAGGACAGAGAGAATCTAACCAGACTAATAACTGACTTCTGCTGCTCAGTGCCTCAGCAATACAAGGAAAAAACACTGTGTGTGTGCTATTTGAAACAATTGCTTTTGCATCATGTTTAAGAACTGGATAATTTATGGCATGCCATCAAAATACCTATGGAGTAGTATAGATAGGTGGATAGGTATATAGATTGACTCTAAAGACTACAGCTGATCTATTAGAGGAATGGCCGTTATTAAGTGCAAACTGAAGATCTGTCTTTGTATTTCTTTATCTAAGGCTGTTAGTGATCGAAGCCTAATTAGAACTGCCTACAGTACTTTAAGTCATTGAACTGCAATCCACAGCATTTGAGTAGCAGCTGGGGGTTTGTGTGTTACAGTTTCAATTCTGTATAGCCATAATGCTCTGTGTAGCCATACCACTAACATAGGCTTGTACACCATTTAGCATTACAGTGCTTGCAATGCAATACTGTTTTGAAATTCTTAAGCATTTCTTCTTTTTCTTACATCATTTTCTGCAATTAATTCATCTTCTTTTTCTTACATCATTTTCTGCAATTAATTCAGCCTAAACCACTTGAACAAAATTGACTTATAAAATTGGGATCAGGTAAATAAATAAATAAATTATCTGTTTTGCCCACCAACCTAATTTGCTGGTAAATGGTCAATTTTACCAGCAATTGGTAACCTATTTGGATTTATGAAAATAAATATCAAAATAATGTGCACCTTCAGACCATTTTACAAACCACACCATAGTTTTAAAGCGAACTACACACAAGAAGACCTCCTGATGTGGCTATTTTGGTTTATTCACATCATTTTTTTTTCTTTGTCTGAAAAGCTCTTGCACCATGTTTATCAGTGGATGTGCCATCAGTGGTTGAGCTTCTCAAACATGCAGCTTTGACAGCTTTTGTTCTGTCTATTTCTTCAAGCATGTATGTTGCTTGCATCTAAGCAACAGCATTTCATGTTAAATTACCGAGATGTCTCACAAATCACACACCACAGTCGCCAACAGATTAAATAAAAATTACATGGCATTGCCTTCATTTGACTGTTTCCACGTTAACACCCTTGTTGGGATCTTTTGGAACAATGTGCAGAGCAGCAGGTGCTACACTAGACTAGACTTAACTGTGTTTTGCTCTTATATTGTTATTTTTTCTGGTGTTTATAAAAATAAACAATAGTATTCACTTTTCTGTCAAATTTTGCAGTTTGAATTGAAAATACTGAACTGAAAATATAGTCATTTATGTGATTCATGTAATTCACAACTGAATGTGACAATACAAGAAGCATTTCTATATTTTCAACATATTAGGCACACAAAAATGCAAAAATGCTGACTTTAGCTGAAAAATATTATTGGCAAACTATTTTCCTGTTTAACACTGTAAACCTGCTTTGACATTCAGTATTGCATAAAGCGCTTTACAAATAAAGGTGACTTGACACCAAAAAAAATCTTGCTGGTGAATATTTTTGAAATAAAATTCTTATTCCTTTTTCTTTTCCTATTCTCTTTCTTTTTCTTTATTGTCGCAAAAATCCGTTATTAGTTAATTTAAAGAAAATTACCATTACCATGTGGGGTGGTAGGTAGGTACAGTCAATAAAATAAATACAATAAAATACAACAAAATTAAATAAAATACAATAAAAAATTTAATTAAATTAAATAAATTGATACCTGAGAATTTGATCTACTTAAAGGGGTCATATGAGTTGCTAAAAAGAACATTATTTTTGTGTATTTGGTGTAATGAAATGTTTATTCGGTTTAAGGTTAAAAAAAACACATTCTTTTCCACATACTGTCCATTATTGTTTCTCCTCTATGACCCGCCTTTCTGAAACGCTTTGAATTTTACAAAGCTCTTCGTTCTGAAAAGCGAGGTGTGCTCTCATTGGCCAGCTATCCAGTGCGTTGTGATTGGCCGAATACCTCAAGCGTGTGATGGAAATGTTACGCCTCTTACCATATTGTGATGCCCTGTCAGGCCGGAGCTATGAGACATAAATATTAAAACCCATTACAAACGAGGAATTTGTTGCCTCCAGTGGGGACATAATTACAGATTATAATGACTTTTACTGTCTTTTTACGCGTTGCGTTGCTTATCGCGCCGCGTAAACATAAAACCATTTTTGCATTTGTGATCGGAGAAATGACAATAATAAGCGCTACTCTACGCTGCTCAAAACTCCCGTTTGAATCGTCAGAGGAAAATTCTTTAAATATAAAAAAACATACATATAGTCTGTGAGTCAGAACAGCCGGCAATGTAGTCTACTCTACCAGGATCAGGAAAAAAGTCCTCCATAAAATGTGCTGCAAACATCTGATATTTGGGTTGAAGTGTTCTGGAACAGTGTTTTTAAATACAATTTAACCACTGATTTCTATTCGTGTCCATTTTTGGAAGACCAAACGAAGTAGTTTCTTTTTCACAACGAAACACACAGCTTCTTCATGAAATAAAAGTTACGCCTTCTTTCTTTGCTGAACATTTGGGCGGCGTTATGCAAATCTTTCCACATAGTGATGTAGATATGTGGGTGCGTGTTAGAACGAGCAGTTTTAGGTGGGTTTGGCTGACTCTGAACTTTTATAAAGAAATCTCTTTGGATTTGAGACGTTAGTCTTTGCAACTTTACAGATCTTCTTTATGCACCAAGAGCTTGTACACTCCAAAGAGAAAGGAAAAATTGAAATCGCATCATATGAACCCTTTAAAATTCAGAAATGTGAATACATTCACTTAAGTCATAGAATTTTCACCAGTATCAGCTTATGCTCATCTCTCTGTGTCTCATTCAGGCAGCGTACTTTCCATTCTGGATTATTTTAGCAAAAACACTATTCTTTTGCTGCTTTGTAAGCGTTTGTATTTCCTTAAGGAAATGCAAATGTAGTTTTTATTAATATCAGTATCCAGGCCTAGTGATGCCCCTCAAGAGAATCTGAATATATACAGGGAGTGGTAAAAAGAAATCCAGGGAGGAGAATGGAGCAGAACAGATGGCTGTGAAAAAGAGGAGCAGGAGGATGGGCGAGCGACATCTCACCCCTCACTCGCTCTGGTGACAGCTCCCCTCCTCCACCTCCTCCCTCGTGCAAAGCGAGCTGGGTAATTTTACTCGTGTATGATCCAGCCCCGGGCGGCACTCAGTAATAAGCACGACACAGAAGCACAGGTAAATAAATCTGTCTGATGAAGTGCTGCACACCACAAGGTTGACAAGTACCTCCACTACTGGCTCCAAACAGCATTTCAGTGTCTATATCTGCCACAGTGTGCGGTTCAAATGAAGATGTTCATTTTGGGATCTAACAACAAAATGACAGAGTGGAAAAAGACTCAAGGCAGTTTAACACAGGCTGAAAGCAGCAAAACGTCCCAAGAGTAATGCCACTGACTTAAGTATTTCTAACAATAAAATCAGGATGCTGGTGAAATGTTTAACAAAGATCTTATATATATATATATCTAATATTCTATAATATAGAAATCAACGGCAACGGCCCCCCCCCCCCCAACAATCACACAATGCAAAAAATGCTTCAGGACATATTGAACATAGTCCTCTGTGTAAATGAGAGAATAACAGCATCTTAGGAAATGAAACACTCTGGACAACACAACAGACCTTCATATTCAAGGACACTTCTGCTTGCCAGGGTACCTGGGGTTTGGTGGAGGCTGGGGACAGTGTTGGGGGATGCTCGTTGATTGCCGTGGTTACCAAAATGGGGAAGAGAGGGGAGGGAGCTTCAGTGAGTGGGGCATTGTCGTGATTGGGCGGGGAGGTGTAAAAACCATCCTCAAATGCATTCATATCCTTCGACAAGGAGCCTAATTCTGGTTCAGGTTCATAGAGATCCCCTAGGAGAAAAAGAGAGAGAAACTATGGTTGGTCTTTAATAAAAATGAGTATTCGTAGTTTAGACCTGGCAAACATCTCATATGGCTACTTATAGACACAGAATCAAACCCAATGTTACTCTACCCCATAGGCTTATTGAACATCTCAGAGCTTTATTGTTAAATATATTTAATTCTATACAGTGAAAAAGTTTTTTTATATTTTTTTATATAAGTCTCTTATGCTTGCCAATTAAGGCTGCATGTATTTGATCAAAATACAGTAAAAACACAAATAATATTGTGAAATATTTTTACAATATAAAATAACTGTTTTCTAAGTGAATATATTTTAAAATGGTGTCAGTTTTTTCTTTATTCCTGCCGCAAACTGAATTTTCAGCATCATTACTCCAGTCTCAGTGCCACACACCCTTAAAAAATCATTCTAATATGTTGATTTGCTGCTCAAGAAACATTTCTGATTATTATCAATGTTGAAAACAGTTGTGGTTGCTTAATATTTTTGAGAAAGCTGTGATGATGCGATCCTTGAAACGATTCTGTTTATAACTGTTAGATTCCTAATTCAATAATGCCTTGTCTTTTTTTTTTTACTTTCTATTAATCATTAATCACATTAATCAAATTAAGACTGATTTCCAGTAGTGGACGCAAGTATGTATGTAATTCTGTTATTTGAATGTGGCTTGAACTGAATGTGTGCTTAGCTGGATACTTTGAAATAATATTCTTATATCGACCTGCCATGAGCAGGGAAAAGTTTTGCGCGTGTCCACTCTGCCAATACAGCCTCACCCCCAAAAATAACATTCTGTCAGCATGTACTTCATGTTGTTGTTCCAAACTGGTTTTCTTTCTTCTGTGGAACACAAATGAGACATTTTGAAGAATCCTCTGCTCTTTAAATAGCCATAGATTATTGTGAAAAGGTGCTGCCAAGTTCCAAAAAGCATCATGAAAGTAGTTTTAGGTGCTATATTACCACTTAAGTGTGTAATTACATGTTGCCTGTCATTCCTGTGGGTAACAACTTTTTGGCCATTCAATTTAAATGTAGTACACAAGCATTGACTAACTGACAGTCATTGGTTACTATAAGCTTTCAATATATGGAAAAAAGCAGAGATTGAAAAATAGGTCTGTACAAGTAATTGAAATAAAATGACTTGGCTTAGTGCAATTAATAAAAGAAAGGCTGTGATTTAGTGCATTTTTCAGAGTGAAGCGTGGCACTGTTCATTTACATTTACATAATTGCTCAAATTAAAAAAAAAACATAAATTTTAGAATTTTATCAGATTACTAACGAGAATTGTTCATAAACCTGTTGTCAACTAAAAAGACTTAGAAGACTACCTGAAGTTTTTCACCAAATGTAAAGCATACAGGTTTAACTTTTAAATTTTTTTGTGATAACCGTATATTGGGCCTAATTGATTTGTCCCATACGTGACCTCCCTTGTCCCGTTGATTGACTGCTATGCTGATCACGACACCTGTCATCATCCAGTCACAGCCCCTCTCACGCAGTATACGTTAAGTAAATCAAAAATTGTGAACATAACTGATGAGAAGGCTAAGACCAAGCATATCCTCTGCCGGCTGGTCAGTCTCGCTCACCGTCACCGTCACCGTCAGTGTTTTTTGTTTTCAGCAAATCCGTTTTGGCGAATGCAAACAACGTGATTATTTTTCATGACTCCAACATCCAGCCACGCAAGAAAACATGTAGCCTAATCTACCTGAGAGAAGATGTAATGCTAAATAGAGAAAAACATTTTACATTTAAGTAACTTCTAGCGTATGCTTTACCTTGGACCTTATTCTTGAAACACAAAATGACAAATAAAAAAGTGTCAAGCACCAAAAGCAGCCCATATTAAATCTATGTTCTCTTTATTGATTTTTTTTTTGTAATATAATATATATATATATACTATATAGATATAATATATATATTATATATATATGTATATCTATATATATATATATTCTGTCAGGACCACTATCGTCAAGATGATTGACAATTAGCATACCATTTGGATTGGCGGTATGGTTCTGTTCTGGGCAATAACTCCCTGCGCATCCATGCAGCCTACCATGGATGAGAGCAGGGAGAGCAGCGATAACCCCCAGGTTAAACAGAACAGAACCAACATAAATGTATTTCAGATATTGTTAAAGTTCAATAATTTTAAGTACACATTTTAGAATTAGTCTGATTCAAATGAGAATCAGAAGGCTGAATCCTGACTGACAGAGGAGTAGTTGGGGATGGAGGAGGGTAATTAGCTATTGAGTAATGTGAAAACTGCTGATAATACTGAGGGACTATATATGAATGCTTAGATAGGTGTCGTATTCCTATAGTAGATGGGGATCAGCTGAGAGTCAGATGATGCGAGCTTGACTAACGTGACCTACCAGAACTAACGCTATGCTACGCTGATAATATACAGTATATATTATATAGATATATTATTATATTATATCTTATATAGATATACCTGTGTGTGTGTCGCTTATTTTTCTATGAAAAACCACGATTGTCCCGTATTTTCCTTTTGTGAAGTTGGCAACCCTAGTGATAACCAAAAGAGGTCTTAGTTGATTCTTGTAAAGACTGAACACTTAAAAATAAAAAAAAATTGGCACCACTGTGATTCCTTTGTCCTTTTGGCATAGATGTTTTAGCAACAGAAATATGGGGGATAATTTCTTGCACATTGCAATATATGACTCATATTAACTAAGTAGAAAGTTCAGCAAATCTCAATTACCTTTAGCTCGACCTTTGTCTCTTTTGCCTCCCTGTTTTCTGTGATCAGCCTGATGCCCGTGGCCATGTCTCCTGCCTTTACGATTGAACTCTCCCTCCGGTGGATGATTTCCCCGCCGCATATGAGCAGGACCCCTGACCTCCTCATGAACCTCCGTCCTCATACTGTCCCCGGGCCCTATCTCCAGCCTTACAGGGCTTAGACCCTCCAGACTTGTCCCATCATCCTCCGGTCGATCCAGTGGCCTTTGAGAGTGAAGCACAACACTATCCCTGTCTTTACGTGACCAGTGTCTCCGTCGTTGGCTGCCGCCCAGAAGTCCCATGTCATGGTCTTGCTTGGAATCAGAGGTGGAAGACAGGGCCAGACTCCGTTTGGCATTTTCAGATGGGATCTCAGAGCTGTACAAGGTGTGTGACAGTGTGATGAGGAGCAGAACTAAGAGGCGACAAAAGCCGGGAGCCGCCATCTTCAAACACAGCACAACCTGTTGTTTAGGGCAATATCAGGTCAGACTTTTGCACTTTGAATACATGTAAGTGTACACACCTTAATTATTATTTTGAGAAAAGCTTATTAAATATACTTTTTTACATATATCATCAACAACACCTGGCATTTTAGGTTACGAGTTTTGCCTCAATAAACAAATTACTGCTTATTAATGGTTAGTAATGTAGTTGTTTATGTACGAGTATGATTAAGGATGTAAACATGCCATGCGCAGAATCATGCTGTATAAGTACTAATAACATCCAGTATGCTAGTAATATGCATGCTAATATGAAACTAGTTAATCATGAGATCTCTAAACTAAAGTGTGACCACATTTTACAGCAAGAACTAAGGTTAGTGTGGTTCCTCTATGATATAATTTCCTTTTTTTCTGTTGGTTGAACCATTGGTTTCTTGCACCACATTCGTTTGGCAATATTACATGGCAATAATATCAATATTTAAATTTCATTAATATTTCAAATATTAAGGATGCTAACAATTATTATTTTTATTATTATTATTCCAAAAATTAAAGGATGCTCATCATGTAAAAAGCATTTTCAGTGTATGTATGAATTACATTAGTAATATATTATTGAATAAATTAATAGATTAACCATAATTGACACACTGGCAAATAGATATTTATAACATCCGGTGTGCATCTTACTGTTTGACCATGTATTCAAGAATCCAGCTATATAAGTTTGAATGTTATAGCCAATATGCCCTGATAATAATGTTTATTATAACTTAGCTTAGTTAGCTAAGCTTAAATTAATCAAAACTGGAAAAAAAATACGAAAAACTTTCAAGGATTTTCAAGTAAACTTTTGAATTTTAAATCAGGACATCTCAAACCAAACACCCACAAATATACTTTCATATTTAAATAATGGCTTTGCTTTGACATGAAATAAACAAGAGCTCAAAGGCAACTTAAATTTGTTGAGAAAACTTGCCAGACTAAATTTCAGGTTTGGATTCCCATAGGCCAAGAACAAGAGGATCCAAAGGAAGACTCTTTCCTCAGGTGGCATATCAAAGTCAAGCTTATGAGGAGGTTCTCACCATGCATCTCACCATGCAAATCAGTGACACGGGTCTTACTTTGATCATCCGAGGTCTGCTCTCATCCTCAGATGCTCCCCTCAGTAAATCTGGCCCCTTTATTTACTCTGTCTTTTGTCCCTGAGAGCTGGTCACGTTACCTCAAATGGCAGGCATCCATCCTTGCATTTAAGACTGGCACCAGTGATACAAGCATGCTAACTTTACATCTAAGATATCTTTATATTTCTGATGATTTGTCATGTTTATAATGCTGCAGTAAGGCTATACTTCATGGCTTAGCCAGTTTATGAGGTGTCAGGCTTGTGTGACCAAACCACATTTCCACGAATGATAACCATGCTCAAAAAGTAGATCATGGTGCTAGAAATGCCAGTGTCATGGGTTTGATTCCCAGGGGATTCATGAACTGATCAAATGCATACATGTAAATGTTATCGGCAAGTGAGAAAGAGAGCAAGAAATATAAATCTGCCCAACGAGTCCATTTTATTCCAAACGAAAATCACATAATGCTAAAGATTCCTTGTAAGACAGTTTGGGCCAATTTAATTAATGCATCAGATGTAAAACTGAAAAGATATCTATTAGAGATGTACCTGAAGCTCTTATTTAGAAAGGCACAGATAATAACTTCAAAATAAATAATGAATTTTCAGTTAATTACTTTCGATTTAAGCCCAGTCAACATCGAGTTTTATCTTATATCTATTGCTTACATTCACAAATGGAACATCTTTTTCATTTTTTAACATATGTTTCATTCTGGTGCATGGCTGTCTTTTGAATTGCAGAGCTTTGCCAAAAGCTCTCTTCCGGCATCCGATTAAGGCTACAGTTTTTGGCTGTGAGGCTGTTTTATGGACCAAAAATTTGTGGGGTGGCGACTGTGGCTGCTGCGTGTGGTAGGATTTGTCACAGCTTGTTTAATTGCTGTTGCAGCAACATTTTACTTTTACAGTCAGAAATTAAAATTATTATTATTATTTTATTAGTAGTAGTAGTAGTAGTAGTATTAGATAGTAATTAGTAGTAGTGTAGTAGCAGTAGTAATTAGATTCAGTATAGTATAGCTAGTAGATATATTAGGAGTATAGTAGTAGCAGTAGTAGTACGATGTAGTCAGTAGGAGTACCTCAGTCGTCAGATTGCTTAATCTCAACATTCTGGATATGACTTGACTGGATATGTGAGTGTGCATCATGTTAATCATATTTCACAAAAGTTTCTTTATATGCAAAATGTATTCAATAGAAAATGAATGAGTACACCTATAATTCATTTGGGCTGGATTAATAAATGATCATCCAAATTCCATACAGTACATCTTTAAAAATCTCCAAAATTCTTATTGCCGCCTTTAAGATGCAAGTAAAATTATCAGAGGAGAACATTACTCTTCATTGCCTTTGCAACTGGAGAGACCATTAAGATAGCAAAACTTAAATTGCAGCTCCATCTCTCACCATTATTGCCTTATAATTGGTATCTCAGTGCTGTGATTTAGGTAATGAATCAAGCTCAGTGAAATTAAGCAGAATTTAATGAGAAGGGTTTGGTACATCTGGGTGGTAATGAGGAGCGTTTGATATACCATGGTTTATATTATATATTTTTCACTTTCGCAATCAGATTAAAAAATGTCTTGCATGCACACACAGCAAGGTTTAGGAAAACTTTCTACCACCAATCTTTGCTACGTACTCTCATCCAGAGATATGGCAGTGTACATACAGGTTTTAACATTGTGTTAGTGCTACCATTAGCATTAGTATCAATTAGTGCTTGTATTGAGTTATTTCCCACGCTTTTGTGGGCTTAGGGGTGTGTGCTTACATTGTGTTGGTGTCAGCATTAGCTTATTTAGGTCTCTCTGAGACATTCTTTAATGTGGGCGGGGGTAGTTCATCAACCTGGCAACCTGCTCAGGCAGGCATTCTGCTCTGTGAAGACAGCAGCGTATGATAAATCAATGGGGATGGGGTATTGAGCTCATGTGGGTCAATAGTTGGACCAGCCTCATCAGCCACAGACACGCAAATGCACCTCACACCCTGCAGATATTGTTGTGTAGGGTTGCTAACCAGAGGACTTTATTGTGGGCTATTTAAGAACCCATCCACAAAGACTAAGTGAAGGAAATTGCATATGAGCCTGGGTAGCAAAACACCTGCCAGAGGAAATTTGTATCAAGATTCGGTCAGTGCTTCATTTGTGGAATACACACTGAGATGCTTTGGGCTGAGTGCTTTGGCTGAGTGCTATGGCTGTGTCAGTCCAGTTGTACACAACCATCAGGAGTTTATGGCGCCCACTGTAGCTTTTAGTTTTTCCACACATGTTGCTGGCGCTTAGGCAGTAGGGGCAACTCCCCAGTAGACTTGTTATATGAACCATGGGTGTGTTAGTGCTCATTAGTCGCTCATTCCACCACACCCAAAAAAACAGTCTAAAGATACCCCCCCCCCCCCCCCCCAAAAAAAACAGTGTAAACAAGCAAACAAGCAAAATGTCCATGAAGGCTTCTCAGATCCTGAAAAAGTCGCGAGGCTCTGGCTGGATTTGATTCATGGCTGGATACCCATAGCACAAACTGCTACTGTCATGTTGACTAACAGGTGAAGCTTGAGGAGCTGAATGATGGGATGCATGAAGTTCTTGAGATTGGGAGCTACATGCACCCTTCTGGGCTTGTAGACCTCACCGCACAAAGACTCACACACCTTTAAACATGAGCCATGGATATCTATACACAACATCTGGCAACGATGCAAAGGCCCAGGCTCATCCTAATGGAGATGCGACCAATTTGGAAAAAAGAAAAAAAAATTGGGACACAAAACAAAGAACACGGAGGAAAGGAATTTGGTTTAGGTTGGATTGGGTAACCATCCAATGCACCATTGTAAAAGATGCCTGGGCTGTGCAAATCACTAATACAGGCCTTGGCTAAAATATATGCTATATTTTCTGTTATTCAAGGGCTGTTTATCAACAAAGTGGGTTCTAGATATTTTGAAAAGCCTTGATCATAACAGAGAGTAAGTAACATTTTTTGATACATCCTTCTGATGCCCATTTTTACTAGCTCAAAGCTCGGTACTAATAATACTGCTTGATTGTCACCTGGTCAGGAGAAGGCTATATAGTATGACCCGCATTAAATGTGAGTGCTGTGAGTAGCATCTGTGTTCTGGGTGATTACTAATGTGATCTGAATGGCTTATACGTACGTACCATGGCGACGCCCATGGTTAAGTTTGTCTTAGTGTTTAATTATCTGTTGTTATGTGGCGTGTTGCTCAGGGTGTTTGCTAGGGGGACTTGCCTGGAGCAAATAACATAAATATAAAATAAAAAAATATATAGTACACTTAGTTTTAAGGCAAACTTTCTCACTAGTTAACTATTTTTCGTATTCTAGCATGCCAGATCTCTAGCCATATTGGTTATTATAAGCACTTATTAGCTTATTCTACATACAATTTTTACAGATCTTTAAATCCTACCTCACCCCAAACTTAACACCTTACTAACTATTAATAAGCAGCAAAAATGTTTGGGAATCCCTGCCTTAGTGAATCAAGAAGACATTAAATAGTCAAACTATATAATACTGTAACTTTGACATGTCATCAGCATGTTAAAAATCACCAAGCTAAAGTATTGAATATATTTTTTTAAATGCATAGAAAGAATATTCAATTTCTTTGACATTTCCCGTCCATCCAACAGAAATAATCAAATATACATCCTGGAAACACATTCCAGTAACCAACAGATCCTCTGTAGTATCACAAAAAACAAATCACAAACACAGACACATGCATATGAGATACAAGACATAGAAGTATAGCCATACAACAAACAAAGATCTCAGTGGATTCATGCGGTAGTACTTCTGCTGTTTGTAGAGTAACAGCAGACAAGTTATGATCATACAGGATATTCAGCAACGGGTCACAACATGGAGCCCAGCATGGTGCTGGAAACTCAGCAAAAGACAACCAGACCCAGACCCAGAAAGAGAATGAAAAAAAAATCCCAGAAAGAAAACAGCGAGGCGGTGGAGTTACCACAGAGGGTATGTTTGAGCACAACATGGTGTTCAGACACTTCAGATCCTACTACTGTGTGAATAACTGATAAAAGCCTCCACAAGCGACTTGCATGATATTGTGCAAAAGTTTGAAAGGAATGTGGAGCTCACTAATGAACTCACTGACATCTCAAGAGGAGGGAGGGCTTCCACTGTGAGGTCTTCAACATCTCCTCCTGCTGAGATCTGGGGCTTTATAAGCCATCTGTTGCACCCCTGCTACCTCCAGGAAGCAGAAGAACAAAAAAAAAGCCTTTTCTCTTTCTCAACTGGAAGATCTAAGAAGGTTACATCTTTGTGTGAGTTTTCTGATGCTGAATGAAGTGAAAACAGACCACATATGGGACACAGAGAACATTTTCTCAGTCAATAGCAGCTAACTCTAATTAGTTTCTATTCCGGGAATTATAGGTCTACCTTAGTTATGGTGTTTAGGATCGGATCATGTTTGGTGTGTAGAAGCAATTGGCTGCACTCCAAATAATATGAGGGGATGCTGCCCACGGCAGATTCACACCCACCAAATCTGCCAGACAGTGAAGACAGTCATAGCCATCAAGAAAGGGTGGCACTATTGCGAAGCCTCAAAGATATTTTGCTACAAATTGTATTGTATATAGACATACAAGAAAAGTTAACATACAATTTAATTTAAGAAAGTTAATGCAGGAATTTGGCTTTTCTGTCTAATTTGAGTGCATTTAAGCTAATTGTTAATTGAATTAATTACAATATATTTTAAGTTCTGGAATATTTGAAGTGGAACAAGTGGGAAAATATGCTGAGATGCACCTTGATAATTTGATGGTAGGTAATAATTTGATTATAAATAGATTTTATTCATTTCCTTTATTACTGAGTTATTGAATAGGTTTGATTGGCTTTTTACGTTGTTCATTCTATAACCCTGATTTAAAGATGACCTTTATCTGCCTATACATGACAGCATTTAAATCATTAGATTTATAAATGTATCCATTATTATGCATATTTAACAGTCTACCTACTGTCGTTTTGTATTGAGATATTGATTTTAGTATCAATTCTGAGGTACCAGGGACTAATATTATACCAAAACCAAAATTCTGGCATCAAGCCAACCATAATCCTTGGACTAAATGTGGAAAGTCTATAATGACACCAATAATATCACTGTAATTCAAATATCATAAGTACAATTTCATACTCCACTCAGGTAAAGAGTATTGCTTTGTCACAATTTATTTTTAATGGAAGTCAGATATTGCACTGCTGGTGTGTTGGTCTGTATAAGCACATTATTTGTGACTAAGATCAATCAAAGAGGGAAAAACAAGTGCTTAGTTTTGCAAATTGCATCGTTCCCATCTTGCACTGAGAAGCTGAGATAAGGTTGGCTGAAACATTAAGATTTCACAGGCAGCCTCCTAAAATTACAAAAGAATGCTTCAAAAGAGGGAAATAAACCCACACAAACGAGAGCACCCATCTCTTGACAAACAGTTTCAGCAATTTCACACCTCACATTGTTCGTTTTGGCCAGCTCTAAAAGTGTCAAGGGCACAAAAGGCATAACAACAGGCTAAGTGTTAAAACTGCCATTAGGAGGATCCGTCTGGTGCCAAGAGCTGAGGGAAAGATAGAGAGAGATCATGACTCCAATGTGACTGCTTACAACACATGTGGTGCTCCATCAAATATCGCTTCTGTTTCGCAGTATCACAACTGGCTCCCTGCAATGTGCCTCCTTATCTTCTAGCTGAGCATCCTGGCAGAATGCTCCTCATCCTCACAGCAGGGAAAACTCCTTCATCCTGTCCCAAAAACAGTCAGACACAAAAGCACACACACACTCCTGAGTGGGAGTGCAGTCTCTACAGGCATGTTGCGAGGTGTGAAGATAACAAAAAAATGGAACAGAATCATGCCATATGACATCAACCGTAAAACTAGTCCGCACGGAAATGTCTCTGTTGAGTCAAAGCAGTTCCCGTACAAGATAAGCGGAAGAGAAAGACTCATTTGTTAAGCAATAGACCTGCTGTCTCCAAGACTGATTCCCAGTTAGCCAGCAGGAGATTGAGGCTGGAGAAGAAATCACACAAAGGTCTTTATTGATCTGATATGGGGTCTCTTAATAGCCAAAACGATTGTAAGTGATTCAGAGATGGTCTACCTTCGGAGCATCTGCTCTCTCTTAACAATCACCCTCTAGCAAGAATCAGCAGAAGGTCATTCAGACTTCTTTGACATTCATTCAGCATTGTGCAGTCACTGTCTTGATACCACTGTGTGGCATGATCAATAATGTATCATCTTTAAAAACATCATTCTTTAGGAGAGTGGCTCTGTAATTACAGCACATATTTGGAAAACACAATTACCAAGCAACAATTTAGGTTTACAATAATGTTGAAAAAAAATTTTTTTACCAAATGATGGAAACGAATGACCAAGAAGACATATGGATATCACACTTCTCAACACCATTTATGAGCTGTGCAGAGGTTATCTGTTTTTCTGGGGTAGTATGTCATTGGAGCCCACCAGAGACCACTCAAGCAGTGATGGGGCCTGATAAAAAAAAATACGCAATCTAAAACACGCTGCTAAAGCACAGATCACAGGTGGGGCAGAACTGTACTAATTAACGTGATTGCTACATTTACATAAGAAAACTGCAATGCATGTGGCATTATAAAATTTATCCGGGTATCAAGTGATATGTTATAAAGTAATGACTGGAATGCATTTATTGTTCCGGTTCTTTGTGCTGCAGTTCCATGTACTTGGATACTCATTAAATTAAATTATATAATTAATTATACCTTCCGATTTGGCTGTGATAAATTTGCTTATTACCATAAAATGGACTGAGAATACACACAATAGAAGCCAGACGATGACTTAAAGTTACCTAACAAATTACCATTCCTCAACTGTGGTGGCCAATAAAAGACAAAATATGTAAATTTTAAATTAATAACTGTAACAAATATTGATGGTAAAAGAATCATTTTGTCCTTAAGCCTATGTAATATTTTAACTTTTTTTGTTTTGTTTTTACATTACATTACAGTAAAATGATGTATTGTCTTATCAAATATAATTATATATGCCCATACTGTAGCCTATGTGACAAGGCAATTTACTTTTAAGGATTAACAGATTTCTACTATATCATTTTACATTCTTTTTCATTTTTAAAAAGTCACATGGATGGACCAAGTTGATGTTTAATTATGAGTGCAGAAAGAGAAGAGCTTTCTTTGGAGTCTAATTGAAATTCATATGTAATTGCATGCTTTCAAACTCAGCTGCCCACTCAATTCAAGACACACAATTATGAACATAACGATTCGATCAATCATGTGCAGTCGCAGGTGCGCGCGCACAGACGCACTCTCCTACATTTTCTATTCCTCCTCTTTATAAAATACCATGAACACTTTACGAAAAAATGAAATTGCTTATAAATAATTTAAGTATATTTAGAAGAGATGGCGATTGCTTACGTGGTGTATCCCGCATAGACAACACGTGAAAATGCTTATCTTAATGGTCAAATTTGAAAAGAAAGCTGTTATCCATACAGTTTTCAGGTGACAAAACTAATTTGATATTTAAAAATAATACATATGAAAAATATGCTTCAAAGGTAATAAGGATAGAAAAGGACGAAGAGGCAAAAGTTGTTATCTTACTGAAACCACCGAGCGAAATTATAATAATAATAATAAAAGCTTCGTAATATGTTTCCGTCAAAATATTTGCGCAAACATACAGGATATAACACATTCTTTAAAGCACGAGAATTAGTATAAGAGCAGCACTCTCACCGTGAGTTCTGTTAGAAGCAGCCGAGTGAAGCAGCGGATCTCAGATGAACTGTCTCGTGCTCTGAAAGTCTGAAAGGCGCGCGGCTGTGAAGTCTGGGCTGCGTTCAGCCCCGACAAAAAAACGGTGCAAAACGTTTTTAAAATGGAAATGGTGGTGCGTTGAACACCCTGTCCTGATGATACTCATAAGAACTATACGCAATCTTGAGAAAGGCCATTACTTTGTGTGTTCTTTTTGAAGACGTTCTTCGGAAGCCTGAATGAAATCGTAATAAATACTTGTTTAACTTAGCAAAATACTCTCGACGGTACAGTCCTTGCCCGTGCCCTTCCAGAATAAAAGAGAACATCCCAATCAAATGAAGGGATTTTTGGAAACTGTGGTTCCTAATTATTGTGATCCAACTTTTGCCTCGCATTTCAGGATGAAAAGACACATTTTTCAGGTGAAGGATAATCCACTTCTTAATAGACTGTGTTATGATCTATATGACCTTTATTATTTTTATTGTGAGTATTAGACTTATCGTTATTGCTGATCGCTGTTGTTGTGCTATGGTATTGTAATATTTACCATTATATAATCAGAGGGGTATAAAAAAAGTTTATGAAAGTGTCACTCCACAAAACAATAGCAAAACATATAAATATGTATAGCATTTTTATGTAACATTAATCAGTATTTAGCACACAATAGAAGACATTGCAATTACTAAATGATATTTAGACAGACTTAAAGAAGTTCCAGATCTATACATGTGCTCTTATTATTTTAGTTATTTTGCCTTTAATGTAAATAAACATGTGCAAACAATATACTTGCTCTTGTGAATTTATTTTGATATTAATTATATTGTGTGAGCTGTCTCTTTAATACCACGTGGTTTATATACGTACATGTTGTTGCTGATTGGGCTGACATTTTTGACACGCCCACCAAACAAGCGAAAACGTATCTCAAACCCTGTTGCACACCGTTTCTAGGAAACATGTTGTTCAAACCGGAAACCGTTGCAAAACGGTGCACACCGGTTTGAGCTTGAACCTGCCCCATGTGTCAGTGGCAACCAGGGAATGTTTTTTTTGTTTGTTTTTATATTACTTTGTAAACTAAACAAACAAATTGATTTTGTGAAAGGTAATACATTTACTAACATAATGCAATTGTTGCTTGCAATTAAAAAAAATGCATGGCTAATTGTTTGACTAATTGTTTTCTCACTTTCCTTGTTAAAACAATTGTAATATACAGTGCTGTGAAATTTTTTTGCCCCCTTCCTGTTTTTTTTAAATTTTTGCATATTTGTCACACTTAAAATATATTGATCATCAAACTAATTTTAATATTACAGAAAGATAATGCAAGTAAATTCAAAATGCAGTTTTTAAATGATGATTTCATTTATTAAGGAAAAAAGCTGTCCAAACCTACCTGACCCTACGTGAAAAATTAATTGCCCCCACCTGTTAAATCATGAAAGAACTGTGATAACCACATATTTTAGAAAGCCTTGAGTTAAATTCACCATACCAGCACTCGGCCTGAGTCTGAGTACTGCCTAGACACCGGAGGAATCAAGAAATCACTTAATTAGAACCTGTCTGACAAAGTGAAGCAGGCTTAAAGAGCAACACATCATGCCGCAATATAAAGAAATTCAAGAACAGATAAGAAACAAAACAGTTGACATGTATCACTCTGGAAAGGATTATAAAGCCATTTCTAATGCTTTGGGACTCCAGTGAACCATGGTCAGAGCCATTATCCACAAATGGAGAAAACTTGGAACAGTGGTGAACCTTCCCAGGAGTTGCCGGCCTACCAAAATGACTCCAAGAGCGCAACGACGACTCATCGAGGAGGTCATAAAAGAACCCAGAACAATATCTGAAGAACTGCAGGCCTCACTTGCCTCTATTAAGGTCAGTTTTCATGATTCAACAATAAGAAAGAGACTCCAAAGACCACTCCAAAACCTTAACGTGAGGATTGTGTTGGTGGAAAACAGTTACTTAAAAACATAAATCATTAAGCTAATAATTACATAAACAGCCAAAAAGAATTAAGAATGTGTTGAAATGTTGAAACACAAAGGGTCTGTCTCTGCGGCTTCACATTATCAGCAGATTTCAGCACAAGAAATACCATGTGCAGTACTAAACAAAAGCGGTAACGCTTTAGATTACAACCCGCAAAAAACTACGTAAGTATATTGAATTTACGGAGTACGTTTCTGTAATTATAGTGTACCCATAAAGAACATATGTGTAGGTATAAGGGAACAATGTGTTACGTTTTGGTAATAAGGAGGTAACAACCAGATATGCAACCTGCAAAAGAAAAAAATAAAAAAAAAAACTGGGGGACTGCGTAGTCAATCTTCAGTTACAGTGTACGTTTGGTAATTATAGTGTACCTATTCAGTACCTCCGTGTTTGTATAAGGGAATAATATGCGAAGTTTGTGGAATAAAGGGGTAACAACCTGTAAAATTATAAATAATTTATACTGTAAGTATTTTGAAACTAAGAGGTGCTTATTCTAATATTATGTGGTATGTATGGCTTAAACAACAATCTTATGTTTGGGAATGATTTAGAAAGACGATATATATTTTTTATAATTTTATATTGGTATTTTATTATAGGCATAGGTATTTTTTAACCATTGGGTACATATTCTATTATTAAAGGATACATGATGGAGATTACTGAACAATAAAACTGGACATCTAGTGAAATGAGTTGAGTTTCAGCTATGATTTATAATTCACAAGACAGCTTACCTTATGAAAGTTTATTCGTCGATTTCAGCAACTTCACAACAGCAACTTCTCAACACCACTATCACCAAATAACTTTGCATGACATACCATCAAGGTGCAATGCAGCT
>JADLZN010002503.1:7500-32356 GCA_018155175.1 Sinocyclocheilus anophthalmus | reverse complement strand
CTCGAATGACGTTATGAAGTGAGTTTGGAGTAAAAATATGTTATTAAATGTGGTATTTTCACATGCATTTAAGATGGAGCAGTATTTACTTCACAGAGCCGTAGTTCACTAGAAGCTATGCAAACAGGGACTGGTTTTTTTTTTTTACAGAATTATACAGGAACATTTTCGATTTCATAATCGCACAATAAAATCGTCTGCGATTTTTTTTGCGTAACTTGTCAGTGAACTACGGCTCTGTGTAGTAAATTCTGCTCCATCTGAAAGCACGTGATTATGATTTCCTGCTGATTACAGAACCGGCTTTACTAACGAAATGCACATGACAATCGCATTCGATTAATCGTGCAGACCAAGTCTTACTGATCCCAAACTTTTGAGCGGTAAGTCAAGTTAAGTCACCTTTATTTATATAGTGCTTTTAACAATACAGATTGTGTCAAAGCAACTGAACAGCATTAATTAGGAAAATAGTGTCAATAATGCAAAATGACAATAGTAAACACTAATTTTTCAGTTAAAGACAGTTCATCATTGAATTCAGTGATGTCAACATCCAGCTCAGTTTAAATAATATCTTTGCGGTAGTGGTAGTGTAGGTTAAATGCCTAACTGGTAGCCGTGTCACCAAACTGAGTTGATTCCCTCTTGACTGAGTGTTGAATCAGTGTTAATATCCACACAGCTGTCCTCCTCCAGTATCCCATGAGTTCATTCACAGCTCTTCTCTCTTGTGCTCTTGTGTTTGTAACTGCTGTGCTTTAACCAGATTACATTCTAAAACTGTGTTTTGTTTTTACCATAGGTGCAGAATGAACTTGCTGCTGCTCTCGCAAGAAAAGCCAAGAAGTCGAGTAAGATGCTTTTATATTTATTGGAGTCATATTAAACTATTTTTGACCACTTAGTCAAGTTTTTTGCAAATATTTTCTCCAGTGTCAGAAGATGAAAGTTCAGAGGCATCAGACGTTTCTCCACAAGAACCACCGAAGCCCACTGAAGACAAAAGCAAGGTAAACACTCACTCACACACACTCACTCACTCACACACACATCACTCACTCAATCACTCACACACACACACACACATCATAGCCTCACTCACACACACTCACTCACACTCACACACACTCACTCACTCACTCACTCACACACACACACACACACACACTCACACACTCACTCACACACTCACTCACACTCACACACACTAACTCACTCCACTCACTCCACACACACACACACACACACACACTCATCACTCACTCACTCACTCACTCACACCCCCACACACACACTCACACAACACAGTCACTCACACACACAACACACACACACTCACTCACTCACTCATTCACACTCACTCACACTCACACACACTCACTCACTCACTCACTTCACTCACACACACACACACACACAAAAACACTCACTCACACACACACACACTCACTCACCACACAAACACACACACACACGCTCTCACACACACACACACAAACACAAAAACAAACACACACACACACACACACACACACACACACTCACTCACACACTCACTCACTCACTCACTCACTCACACACACACACACACACACTCACTCAATCACTCACTCACTCCCGCACTCACCACTCACTCACACACACACACACACCACAACACACACAACTAAGTTTTGGTTTTAGGTTTATGGGGACTCTAAACCTACCCCTCACAGGAACCTTTCTGCATTTTTAGATTTTCAAAAAAAACTAATTCTGAATTATTTTAAGCCTTTTGAATTACGGGGACACTGAAAATTTCCTCATAAATCACCTTCTCGTTGTAATACCTGTGTCATACCCATGCCATTATACAAATTTGTGTCCCCATAAACCACATAAACACACACACACACACTCAAATACACACACACTCACTCACTCACTCAAACACACAATCACACGTGCACACAACAATAACTCAATCACTATATCACACAAACACACACACACACACACACAAATTCACATAAACACACACACACACACACCACCACAACAACACACACACACACACACACACTCACACACACACACACACACACACACACACTCACCCACACATACACTCACCCACACACACTCATCTCAACGCACCCACCAAACAACACACACACACCACACCCTCACTCACTCACTCTTCACAACACACACACACCACACATTCACTCACTCTCTCACACACACATTCACTCACTCACACACTCATTCACTCACTCATTCACACACACACTCACTCATTCACACAAACACACACACACTCTTCCCTCACACACACACACACACACAACAACAAACACACACACACACACACCAAAAACACAAACACACACTTATTCCTCTCACACACACACTCACAACACACACCACACACACACCCCCACCACTCATCACTCCTCACTCAATCTCTCACACACACAAACACACACACCAACACACACACAAACACACAACACACACACACAAACACAAACACTCTCCTCTCTCACACACACAGACTCACTCACTCACAAACACACACACCCACACACTCTCTTCTTCTCTCTCTCTCTCACAACACACACACAACAACACACACACTATCTCTCTCTCACACACACAACACACACACACACACACACATTACACACACACACACACACACACACCACACCCACACACACACACACACTCACTCACAACACACACACACACACACACACATTCTCTCTCACACACACACACTAACACACACTCACACACACAATCTGACTTCTTCTTTAAGCTGCGCTCCATATATTAATTCCTCGTTAAAATATTTTTCCCCTACAGAAATAAGTATTATTTAAAAAAATGCATTTAAAATGATGATAAAAATAACCTTATTGAGATGATTTATTTATTTTTGTTTATTTCTTTGTTTTATATATTTATTTTACCTTCAGTTTTAGTGTAGTCCAAAATAAATCTAAAATAAATTTATAAAGTTATTTATTTATGTTTGTTAGTTTAAAGGTTATTTGGGAGGAAATTTTGCCTGTATTTATCTAAAATAAATTAGCCCAAAAATAAATGTTTAAAATAAAAAAAACTATATATTTATTTAGTTAAGCTTGTTTGTTTTATTTTTTTAAAGATTTTTGTCATGTAGCCAAAAACAAATCTTAAATAAACGTTTTTCAAAAATATTTATTTTTTAAACATTTATTTTGGCCATTGTACCTTTATGTAGAGAAAATATATTTAGCCCAAATAAATCTTTAAAATAAACAAATTAATAGATTTATTAATTCATTCATTTATTCAAAAGATTTATTTTGGCCTTTGTTTGGATCAGAATTTAGCCCAAAATAGATCTTTAAAATTATTTTAAAAAAATTACTTATTTATTTCAAAGGTTTATTTTGGCCATTTTGCCTTTATTTAGATAAAACTAATTTAGCTCAAAATAAAACTTTAAAATAAATGTGTTTGTTTAACAAATAAATTTGTTTATTTATTTTAAAGATTTATTTTGGCCTTTATTTAGATAAAATAAACTTTTAAATAAATAAATCCGCTATATTAGGTTACTTTTATCATCACTTTAAATATATTTTTCTTTAGCTTTTAGTCTTCTTGTATTGTTACTTTAAACATATATATCATTGTCATTATTAGGATTCTGTTCGATGAGTTAATGATGCAGAAATTGTCCTCAGCAGCTTTAACTACAGCGTTTTTACCGTGCACCACCAATCGTTTCACTTCCGTAAAGTCTTGGTTATATTCTGACATTTTTGCATTTTAGAATTAAAAGAACGACGATAAGGTGACTGTGAATAAAGTGTTTGTTTGGTTATGGTATTCAGATGCTTCGTTTAACTGCTAGATAACAGGCTGCAGGCAGTAAGCAAAGCCAACCGCACATGATACAGCGCGCCGGAGAAATCAGCAGCAGGATAACATGCTCAGCAATGGTATAATGTAATACATTTATCGTTTAAAAAATAAATAAGGGAAATTGTGCAGTCAGGGACGGTTCATATCGCACAATAAACCCTGCCGTGAAGGGGCTAATGGCAAATGAATGGACATGAAAATATTGATCTGACTTAAGTGACATGTTTTTAATGCTAATCAGATCTTAGATGATTCTGACGGATCGTTGTGAACTGAAGACTGGGAAGTAATGATGCTGAAAATGTCAGCCTGCCAACATCCCAGAAATAAATTACATTTTACAATATATCCAAATAGAAAACACTTATATTAAATTGTAATATTTCAGAATTTTACTGTTTTACTATATTTTTAATTAAATAAATGCAGACTTGGTGAGCAGAAAGAGTCTTCTTTCAAAAACGTATTCTCGGTGATTCACAGAGAGCGAGAGCATCTTAATTCACTGTGAACTTGCTTTTCATGAGGTGACATGCTTGTGTAGACGTTTGCCAGCGTATTTGAAAGAACACGAGGTTACATGTGCAGTAAATGTATTTCATTAATAGTGGGTGTTGGGGGTGTGTGTGTGTGTGTGAGTGTTAGAGAGGGGCTTCCTCTGGATCTGAATGATTGATGGTCTGATCTCAGAGGCAACACAGACCCAGAATAACACACTAATGGTCTTGTGTAGCTGTTGTTGTCCAGCAGGAAGTTTGCATCACCATATCAAGCTAATGAAGTTCACAGGGACTCACTGTGTGTGTGTGTGTGTGTGATGTCCTGATGGTGTGTGTGTAATTGAGGAGTGGTATTTGTGAGGTGAGCGTGTGGTGTGTGAGAGAGAGAGGAGAGGCGAGTGGTGTGGTGTGTGTGTGTGTGTGTGGGTGTGGTGTGTGGTGTGTGTGTGTGTGTGTTTTTGTGTGTGTGTGTGTGAGTGAGAGAGAGTGAGAGAGAGAGACGAGAGAGAGAGAGAGAGAGAGAGTGTGTTGTGTGGTGTGTGGTGTTGTGTGTGTGTGTAGTGAACGCAGGCTGCGAATCTGATTAGTCTCCTCGTGGTTACTGGACTCTCATTAGCCCATAATTACAGTGAAGGTAATAACAGCTCTGTCTCGCTCTCATTATCTTCTCGTCTGCAGTACATTCAGTTGTAGTCTCAAACTCCATATTTATGTTTACTGAAGACAGTATGATACAAGATCTCTTACGCGTTAGGGTTTCCTGATACTGTCCATATTTTAGTGAATGATACCAAAAGTGTGCAATATACAAAGTACACAATTAAAAACTAAAGTATTACAATGTGATTCATGCTGTTTAAGTGTGTTGTTTCTTATATAGCATGAGCTGAATGTTGTGGCTATTGTGTTGTTGCATTAATTCAGTTTACACAATTATTACACAGTTATTTGTTATATTAAATATTATGGAAAAAATAGTTAATTCTATTTCATGATGGTAATATTTTATTTTTTTAAATATAATTTTATATATTTATATTTCGAGATATTGCTTTTTATATGTAATATACATATTACAAGTTAATGTAGAACTATTTAATTATACAAAATACTTAAATTTGCATGCAAATATTGCAGTGTGCTCCAGTTAAACCCTTAAGTTTTAAGTTGTTGTTCCATTAGTTCGGTACAGTTAAACAAGGGATATATTGTGTTATCTTAATATAATATAAAAATTATTTATTAATGATATTTTAAATTTAATATATTGGTGATATATTTTTATTTTTATTCTTGTATTTAAAATAAATATCAGTGTAAATATTCATATAAATAAAATATTAGTGAAATTAGTTTAATTTTTTATTGAAAAGGATGTTTTTTTTACATTAGTGTCTTGACAATTTTAAAATACATTTTATTTTCCGCATATTGCAGGGTGTTTTAATCGTGTGAGCAGTTCATTTTAAGTTTTCACAAGGATATTATTTAGCAGTTTTATGTTGGTGTTATTATTGGTGAACTGTAGTATTCGATAGTGTTATAGAAAAAAATATTTTGTTTATTATAGTTTAATTAATTCAGAGAACCATTTTTTAATGACTTTAAATTATTACTGGAAACTGTATTATTTAACAGGTTTTCCGAGCATATTGCACGTTTATTGTTAATTAAGCATTATGTAAACATCATTTGTTGAATCATCATTATAAGTTTTTTAAAGGAAACATTTTGTTTTTAAGCAATATTGCAGAAACCTTTTCTTTCTGTTGTTGCATAATTATTTACAGTTTATGCAAAAGCGATTATGTTTTTTGTAGATTAGAATATATTATAAATAATTGATTTAATTTGGTTTATTAAATTCATTTTACTTAAATTATTATTTGTATTTTATTTTATTTTCAGTAAATCCTCAAAGTTGCATTGGCACAGAAAAAGCCGAAAATATTGCTTTTATAGCATGCATTTGCTATTATGTACTGTATTAAAATTATTTTCAGTGTGCGTGGAGAGGCACAGATTTGTTAAATATTAAAATTATTATTGCAATTTCTTATTATAATATTATTTAAAAAAATAAAATATCTAAATAAAAAAAATTATATTTAAGTAGTTTTAATTACATATTTTTAAACAATTTAATTAATTTTTAATTATTGTTTCAAATGCATAGTTTTTCACATTTAAATATGCGAAACCAGTGCACTGATAGAATACCATGCGATGCTAGCGCTGGAGTATTTTAGGGGTTGGGTTTATTTTAACGGTTAATAGTGATGTTTTCCTTAATTATCAATAATGCAGCATTATGGCATTATCACTGTGGTTCGTCTTAAAGGGTTGCTATTATTCTTTTTCACTTTTTCAACTTTAGTTATTCTTTAATGTTGCTGTTTGAGCATAAAAAAAGATCTGCAGAGTTACAAAGCTCAAAGTCCAATTCAAAAGGAGATATATTATTTAACAGAAATCACTTTTCAAAAACTACAACGAACGACTCGTTTGGACTACAACACATATTTTCCGGGATTTGTGATATCACAAATATCGACGAATGGGACGAGAGCTGGTTGAGCTGCACTAGAGAAGGCAACGAGTGTTATCACTATATCGAGACACGCTAGCTTTCCCAAGACAGACAAACTTAGAGTTTCGCGGGCCAGCTAACGATAAACAGCACACACCGGCCCAGCTTAACCGATCACAACACACACCGGCCCAGCTAACCGATCACAGCACACACTGGCCCAGCTAACCGATCACAGCACACGCCGGCCCAGCTAACCGATCACAACACACACCGGCCCGCAGAGCGCCGATCAAAGCACAAGCTAGGCGCCAGCTAACCGACAGTCCAAAAACACATCCCATCGGCCCAGCTAATCCGATCACAGCACACGCTGTGCCATGCACTACCGATCACACCCACACACGTGGCACAGAGACCTAATACCCGATCACCGCACACACCAGCAAGCTCAACCAATCCACACCCAACTGGCAACACCGGCCAGCTACTAACCAATCACAACACACACTGCGCACACACCGGCCAGCTAACCTAATCACAACACACACTGAGCACACCGACAGCTAGCCATCACCGAAACACCGGCCCAGCTAACCGATCACACAAACCCGGCCCAGGATAACGATCACAGCACACGCGCGCCCCAGCGAACGAGCACATAACACACCGGCCCAAGCTAACACTCACAACAACACTGGCACACCACCGGTACCAGCTAACCAATCACAACACACAAATGGAACAACACAACCACAATGCACACACCGGCCGCAGTATAACCGATCACCGCACCACCGGCCAGCTAAACGACAATCACAAACACCACACTGGCAACACACGGACCAGCTAACCAATCAAACAAACATGGCACACACCACACAATGGCACCACACGGCCCAGCTAAACCCGATCACACACACAATGGGCGACACACCCAAACACTGGCACACACCGGCCAGCTAAACCGATCTCGCACACCAACGGCCCTAAGCTAACCATCACAAACACCACTGGCACACGGCACAGCCTGCAATCAAAACATGTGACACTGGCGACAACCACACACCTGGCCACACAGAAGGCCCCAGCTAACCCGTACACCGCACACTGACCGGCCAAAGCTAACCGGATACAGCACACACCGGCCCAGTAGAGACAATCACACACCCCTGCACACAAACACACTGGCAACAACCGGCCCAGATAACCCATCCCGACACCACTGGCACACACCGGGCCCACGCTAAACCAATCAAACACCCACTGGCTACACGACCAGGCAAAGACAAACCAACACACACTGGCAACAACACCACAGTGCACACACCGGCCGACACAGCATAACCGCTCAGCGCACACACAGGACCCAGTAACGATTACAGCACACACCCGCCGCGCTAAACAATCAAAACACACGCATGGCACACCACCACAACAATGGCACAACGGCACATGCAAACAATCACACCACACCTGGCACACACTGGCCCAGCTAACCAATCACAAAACACACTGGCAAAACCGGCACAGCTAACCAATCACAACCACGCAATGGCACACACCGGCCCAGCTAACAATCACAACACACACCGGCCCAACATTGGCCCAGAACCACTGCACAACACACCTGGCACACACCACACACAGCACACACTGGCCCAGCTAACCAATCACAGCACACACCGGCCCAGCTAACCCATCACAACACACACTGGCACACACCGGCCCAGCTAACCAATCACAACACACACTGGCACACCGGCCCAGCTAACCAATCACAAAACACACCGGCCCAGCTAACCGATCACAGCACACACCGGCCAACGCTAACCAATCACAACATCACCATGGCACACACACACACTGGCACCACCGGGCCCAGCTAACAATCACACCACCCACACGGGCACACACCGGCCCAGATAACCAATCACAACACAACTGGCACACACCGGCCCAGCTAACCAATCAAACCGATCAAAACACACACTGGCCCAGCGCGCCAGCTAACCAATCACACCACACACTGGCACACACCAGCCAGCTAACCAATCACACCACACACTGGCACACACCGGCCCAGCTAACCAATCAAACCGATCAAAACACACACTGGCCCAGCTAACCAATCACAAAACACACAATGGAATCACAACACACACTGTTTTTCGAACAACCTAGTATGAGAGCGTTTTCTAGTACACCCCCAAAACAAAATCAAGACTTTGTAAATGAGCATAATAGGACCCCTTTAAACGTCCTCTCTGAAGCAGCTGCTATCTCTAATTACGGTGTAGTAGGATGTGGTGTGTGTTTGGTCATGTGATCTTCATGAATGAATATTTCAGCATCACTATTACCGCTGAAGGAGCACAGAGTTTATCATGACATATTCATGAGCTCCGGCTTGTGTTCCATCTCTGTTGTTCTGAATGGCAGTCGGCCGTATTTTCAAAGCACTTTGTGTCTGTTTTGCTTCGGTCCGGCCTGTGCCGGAAGGCTCACAGGTTTAACTTACAGGAAACCTGCCGTGGTTTCGGCCAATCCAAACACAGCGCTAAGTAAATAAACACGACGGCAGCCGGACTCTGATGATAAGTTTATCTGCGTGTGTGAGAGTGCACATGTGTGTGTTCAGGATTAGAGTTTTAAAAGCCCATTGTTCACTGTATGCTTGCCTGCTTTCACTAGTGCATATTATAGTTTTTATTATTATTTTGAATTAGTTTTTATTTTTTATATTTTCAGTTTTCAATTTAATTTGAGTTTGTTATGTGCTTTTGTCGTTTTTATTAGTTTTGGTGTTCTACTTAATTTATTTAGTTCAGTTTAAGTTTTAGTCATTGTAGTATTATATAAAATGTTTTGTATTTATATAAAAAGATTTGATATATGCAAAATATATTATTATTTCATTTCAGTTAGTTGCCAAAGCAACATGTCTGATTTCTAAGTTTTAAGTTAAGTTTTTCATTTATAATATTAATATTCTTACAAAAAGATTTAAAACAAAATAGAGACAAAAGCTTGATAGGCATGATATTCAAATGTACAATATCGACAAAGTGTCAATATTTTCAGATATTTTTAACTTGGTTTAATTGTCGTAGTTATGTGCTTTTGTTATTTTTATTTATGTTTTATGTTTTTGTTAATGTTTATCTATATATATAGCTTTATTATTTATTTCGGTTTTAGCAATTTTTGTATTTAAACTTAGAACGTAATTTTTTTCAGTTAGTCGCAAAGAAACATTCTAATTTCATTAAAGTATTTATAACTTTTTTATTTTTTTTTTTATTTCTTTTATTTTATTTTATTTATTTTATTTTTTTATTTATTTTATTTTATTATTTTATTTAATTTTATTGTATTATCAGGCCACTCTGAACATCTAAGAAACTGGTTAGCAAATCCTGGCATCACGAACAGCATCATTTTCTTCCGAAAAAAAAAAAACAAACACAAACTGTCTAGTTTCTCTCAATTTACTTTATTAGCATCTTTGTTTACCTACGTATTTGTATCAAAAATAAAATCACAGTAAATACTATGTATTAAAACATCAAATAAAAACAAAGAATATGGAGGAAAAAAAGCTTGGCGGACTATTCACAGTTACAATATGACAGAAGGTGTAAAATACTTAAAGTACAGTAGATTTGTACGTTTTGAAGAATTGTGTGGTGGCCAATATTATTTATGTACTATTATAGTTTTATTTATATTTTGAATTAGCTTTTAATTTTAAATTAACTTTTTTTATTTTAATTTTAGTTACTTGAAAAAAAAAAAAGTTTTAGTTTTAGTTATTGACAATAATACTGGTGTTTGTCTGTGCAAAATGCATTTATGGTTGCTGTTTTTTCTTTTTCTTTTTACAACCTGTTACTTTGAGTAATAAATAAATAATGTGAAGTAAATACAAGAAAAATAAATGTAACTACCAAATATGATCCTGAAAGCAGTCAAGTCTTTCTAAGGTGCAGATGCTGTCATTCATCTGTCCCCGCCTCCTTGTGGGCGGAGCCACATAGCCACGCCCCTCCCTCTCTGTCCTTCAGACACACTCTCCCATGCGTTTAGAGTTTCTTCCAGAGGAAACTCACACTGATGAATGAACGAGAGGATGGATGTCTGCTCTCTGTGTCTCACACAGTAGATCAAACGCTTGCGTCCCGCGGCTGTGGCTCTGGTGGGCGTGATGTCGTGGGATTGTGGATTGAAGTATCTGTTTTCTCTGGAGCAGGCGGGCGTCTGTGCTCTCCGGGCTCCGGATGACTTGGTCCAGCGGCTGGCCAAAGACGGCTATCGCTTCCTCCAGAACCAGAACTACCGGCTCCCGGACCGCTCCGCTCAGGTAGGACGGCCCTCGCTCGCACCTGAGCCTGTTGGCATGGCAACAGCAGGTCAGGGGTCACGTTAGGAGACCAGGTGAGGAAACTCACCGTATCAACCTGTTGAGGTGTATTTAAAACACTTCTGGAGTCCTGTTTTCTAATGGTGATGCACTCTTAAAAATAAAGAACCAGAAAGAGTTACATAAAGAGAACCATCTATTATAGATTTACTGTTCATTTACATACATACTTCTTTGATAACTGATTTTTACATTTTAGGATTTTGGCACAATTATAGTTAAATAATTATTATGCTTAAGCAATATATAAATATGTCATATTAATTGGGAATATTTTACTATTAATATACATTTAGAAATAGTAATAATAAAAAGAGAGCTATTTTTATTATTATTATTATTATTTGCACCATTGTATTCATGCAAATGTATTTTGCAAAATAATTATTTGCTTTAATAAGAAATGTTTAGTTATAGTATATATTATTATTATTATTTTGACCCATTTATATTAATGCAAATTTATTTTGACAAAATAATTATTTGCACGTAATATAATACGGTATAGTTATATTATTATTATTAGTTACACTGATTATATCATGCAAATTAATTTTGCTAATAATTAATCCAGTATATTTCAGTAAGAATATATGGCATAGTTATTATTGGTGGTGTTGTTATTATTTATTTATTTACACCAATGTATCATGCAGGAATTTATTTGAATAAATATTTTTTTTTTCCAATCCAGTTTGCAAAATAATAATAATAAATATCTTACATGTAATATTATTTACTCATTGTATTCAGCAAATTGTTTTGCTAAATACATAATGCAGTTTATTTCAATAAATAATAGATAAATAATATTGGTAGTTATAATAATAATAATATTATATTATTATTAATTATTACAATTATGCATTCATGGAAATTTATTTTGCTGAAGTAAATAGCAAATATATTTTTGTATTTTTTTAGACTATGTCTAACTTAAAATGCTGTTCGTTTCTCACTGCTTAAGTCTAGTAATTATGCAAATTATACATGATTTTTATCTTAATCTGTGAACATACAGTTGTGTTATCAGTCTCTAGGAACCTCTGAAGAACCTATACTGAAACAGCTAAACTTTTATATCTCCTACAAACCGTAAAGCACCTCAAGAACTCAAAAATGATAATAAGGAGCCACTGGCGAAGCTTTATTTTGAGGAGTGTGTAGCGTATGAGATGATGGGAGTGTTTCACAGGTCTGAGAGTCTTCAGTAAATCACAGTGTAACCTGAGCCTCGTTCATGCATCAGCGTGGCTGGACTTGTCATCTCTCTGTCTGTCTGTCTGCTGGAGTCGCAGGGAGTCCTCATTTCCTCCGATTAAACACTTCTCATGACTAATGCCTCTCATAAGCTGTGTGAATGAGCCTCAGGACACAACGGTTTTCTGCTCTCTTTACATATGCATCAGGCTTCAGCATTCATCTTTCAGATCTGGCTCTGATTTGTCTGTGTGAGTTTGGACTTGCAACAAACCCCTTGAGTTTAGAAAACCCTTGCTTTTTTATTTAAACATTTAATATTCTAGCTATAAATAACTAATTTAACCACTAGGAATGTTCTTAAAGGGATAGTTCACCCAAAAATGAAAATGTGATGTTTATCTGCTTACCCAGGAGGCATCCGAGATGTAGGTGACTTTGTTTCTTCAGTAGAACACAAATTATGATTTTTAACTCCAGCCGTTGCAGTCTATCAGTCGTATAATGCATGGTAATGGTAACAAAATCTATGAGAGTAAAAAAACCATGCACAGACAAATCCAAATTAAACCCTGCGGCTCGTGACGACACATTGATGTCCTAACACACGAAACGATCGGTTTGTCCAAGAAACCGAACAGTATTTATATAATTTTTACCTCTAATACACCACTATGTCTTTGGGCGCGCGCACAGCATCCTGTGCGTGAGGTGTGTACGCGCTCTGGTGTAGTTTACGTTAATGGGTGTGTTGATATCCAGCCGAAGAGCAATCAAGCATAACTTCAGGCGAGCAGGCTCAGAAGTTGGGAATACGTGGGAAGTCACCACTTCCGAATGAGTTCACGCAAGAGAACGTAATCTTTTAGTTTTAAGTCGGTTTGAACAATCTGGATAAGCGCAAGTAAGTACCATTTTGATTAGCCATAGTACCTACAATGACTGTGCACTGTGTAAACAATGAGTTACGTATACGCGCGAGAGATCACTTCCGGCGCTCGCGTAAACTACGGCAGAGCGCGTAGCCGCGTACACACCTCACGCACCGGATGCCGTGCACACGCTCAAAGACAGTTGGACATAGCGTTGTATTAGAGGTAAAAAATTATATAAATACTGTTCAGTTTCTGGCATAAACCGATCGTTTCGTGTCTTAGGACACCAATGTGTCGTCACGAGCCGCAGGGTATAATTTGGATTTGTCTGTGCATGTTTACTCTCATCGATTGTGTTACCATTGCCATGCATTATAAGACAGATAGACAGCAACGGCTGGACTTAAAAATCATATTTTGTGTTCTACTGAAGAAACAAAGTCACCTACATCTTGGATGTCCTGGGGATAAGCAGATAAACATCACATTTTCATTTTTGGGTGAACTATCCCTTTAACTTAAAGGGTTTGTTGTGACTGGCTGCAGCTCCGTCGGTAAACGCCCACTTTTCACGATCCAATCAACTCCTGATGGTTAAAATTAAGCCCCGCCTCTTTTATTCTCTGTCATCTCTCTTTTCTCTCAGAAATGCATCACTTTAAGGAAGTAAAATGGATTGTGAATGCCGTTTCGTGTTGAAAGTACAGGTCAGACGTTGTCGTTCATGGATTAACCATATAGTGTCACTAGCGCTCACAAATCACATGACTGAAGGTGTGGCCCATCTCACTTTCTGTCATTGAGCCGTTTCCGTAGTGTAGTGTAGTGTGGTTGTCATGGGGATGTGTTGCCGTAGCGACACACTATGTAGGACTACATCTGCCAATTAAATGAATCTATAAACTAGCGATGTTTTCATTTGCATATTCAGTTATAGACAATGTAACAATAAATTGACAAATTATTTTAAGTGCAATATTTAAATTTCAGTGTTATTTATATACTATTATAGTATATTTATATAGTATTATTAACAGATTTTTAGGTTTTCAGTTTTCAATTTAGTAAATATTTCATGCATGTTTGTAATTTTTATTATTATTTTTTCTGCATTTCTGTTTAGTTTAAAATTGTATGTATAGATATCAGTGTTAATTTACTATTGTTTATATACTATTATAGTATTAATTAATATTTTGAATTAGCTTCTATTTTTACATTTTCAGTTTTCATTTTAAAGTTTTAGTAATTTTGTTATATGCTTGTGTTATTTTACATGATTTTCTTTAATTTTTCTATTTAGATTTAATTTTGGTGTATAAATATCAGTGTTAATTTAGTATTGTTTATATATTATTATAGTATATTTTGAATTTTTTTTGAATTGCCTTTTTGTGTTTTCAGTTTAGTTCAGTTTAGTTTAAGTTTTAGTAATTTTTTTATGTGCTTTTGTCATTTTTATTTCTATTTAGATTTAATTTTGGTGTATAAATATCAGTGTTAATTTAGTATTGTTTATATATTATTATAGTATTCATATTTTGAAGTAGCTTTTATATTTTCAGTTTATTTTAATTTTACTTTACGTTTTAGCCATTTTGTACTTCATCTTTAAACTTTGTTAGAGTTAAAAGAACAAAACATTTTATTTCAGTTGTTTGCCAAGGCAACATTTCTAATTTTTAAGTTTTATAAGTTTAGGTTTTTTTATGTAATATGTATTCTTTGTTTTATTTCAGCTTTATTTCAATAAAAAATAACAAGTTTTTTAATAGCTTTGTTTTATTAGGGATGCACCGATAACACTTTTTCCAGTACTCGCCCGATACGATACTTTTATTTTTTGTACTTTCCAATAACGAGTACCGATACCGATATTTTTATTGCATTCGTACATTTTTTAAATATTGGGTACAGAAACCAAAAGAGTATGTATAATGTTAGTTGGTAAACTTAATTTATCAAATAGATAGTCAAACCAAAATTTATTTAGACACCTTCAAAAATTTATTACCATTACACGTTATTGCTATTAGTTTAGAACTGGTAAGAAAAATATAAAAAGAAATCAAGTAAACTGTGTCAGAACAAATTCAGGCTGTATGTTAGATACACTTTGATTGAAAGGTAGTAATGGATACAATCAAACCAAAAATGAAGACAGTGGTAGTATGACAGTATTACACAACTTCCATACTTAGTCGGGCAACCTCTTTAGCCTCAATGACAGCTGTCCAAGCCTGCCTGGCCCTACGTGAAAAGTAATTGCCCCTAAATCTAATAAGTGGTTGTGCCACGCTTTGCAGCAAAAACTGCAATCAAGCGTTTGCGATAACTTGCAATGAGTCTTTCACATCGCTGTGGAGGAATTTGGCCCACTCTTCTTTGCAGACTTGTTTTAATTCAGCCACATTGGAGGATTTTCAAGCATGAATGGACTGTTTAAGCATATCAATCGGATTTAAGTCCGGACTTTGACTTGGCCACTCCAAAACCTTAATTTGTTTTTCTTGAGCAATCAGAGGTGGACTTGCTGGTGTGTTTGGGTCATTGTCCTGCTACATAACCCAAGTGTGCTTGAGCTTGAGGTCACAAACTGATGGCCGTACACTCTCCTTCAGGATTTTCTGATAGAGTGCAGAATTCATGGTTCCGTCAATTATGGCAAGCAGTCCCAGATCATCACACTACCACCACCATGTTTGACTGTTGATATGATGTTCTTTTTATGAAATGCTGTGATGATTTTACGCCAGATGTAACGGGACACAAACCTTCCAAAAAGTTCAACTTTTGTCATATCAGTCCACAGAATATTTGCCCAAAAAGTCTTGGGGATAATCAAGATATAATTTGGCAAATGAGAGACGAGCCTCTGTGTTCTTTCTGGTCAGCAGTGGCTTTTGACTTGGAACTCTCCCATGGATGCCGTTTTTGCCCCGTCTCTCTTATTGTTGAATCATGAACACTGACCTTAATTGAGGCAAGTGAGGCCTGCAGTTCTTTAGATGTTGTTCTGGGTTCTTGGATGAGTCGTCGTTGTGCTCTTGGAGTAATTTTGGTTGGCCGGCAACTACTGGGAAGGTTCACCATTGTTCAAAGTTTTCTCAATTTGTGGATAATGGGTCTGACCATGGTTCGCTGGAGTCCCAAAACCTTAGAAATGGCTTCATAACCCTTTACAGACTGATACATGTCAACTATTTTGATTCTCATCTGTTCTTGAATTTCTTTAGATCGCAGCATGATGTGTTGCTCTTTAAGCATGCTTCACTTTGTCAGACAGATTCTGTTTAAGTGATTTCTTGATTCAACAGGTCTGGCAGTAATCAGGTCTGGGTGTGGCTAGTGGAATTTAACTCCGCTTTCTAAAAGAATGTGGTTAATCGCAGTTCTTTCATGATTTAACAGGAGGGGGCAATTAATTTTCCACGTAGGGCCACGTAGGTTTGGACAGCTTTTTTTCCCTTAAATAAATGAACTCATCATGAAAAAAAAAACTGCATTTTGTTTGACTTGCATTATATTTGTGTATATTTACATGTTGAATGATCTGAAACATTAAAGTGTGACAAACATGCAAAAAAATAAGAAATCAGTAAGGGGGCCAACCCTTTTTCACACCACTGTATATACAGTCTATACATTTATTACTACGGTCTATTATATATAGAGAACTATATATATATATATATAAACTAAATTGACGTATGATACCTTTTATATCTACTGTGAGTGGCACTTCCAGTCTTCCTCTTGTCCGTAGCAAAAATGACATTTATTTTGATTGAAAATTAATTTCGAAAGCACCTGTAAGTCAAACGTAGAGGTTTCATCCTGAAAGAGAGAAGACCAACTACTTTCTGTAAAGTAATGTTCTCCATGTCATCTGAAAGCGATAAAGTTTTCCAGATCCCTCAGGAACCATCGCTCTACTGGACTGACATAATACATCTCTTTTTGATTTCATGAAACATGAATCATGTTTGATTTGGACAGAAGTGTTGCATTGTTCCTTTTCATGAACGTGTGGTTTTAGGCCTTACATAAACCATGATGATGTCTGGAGACGCAGAGACTGAATGAGATTCGTTCATCCATCTTTTCCTAAAAAAGATCTCCATGCATCCTTTGTTCTCAAATAATTCCCATAAGGGGATTTCCTTAAGGAGAGCAGGGTTTGAGCGGTGACTTTAGGTGGAGTCATTTGGTGTGTTTCGGTCCTGTTGCATTGTTTAGAGTAAAGATCGTTTCCTGCTTTTTTTCCAGGATCATGGGAGTTTTCTGTGCAACTTTCTGGCATAATTAAGGAAACAGCAGCACACACACACACTCTCACACACTCTCACACACAAGCACACACACACAGGTTTGTTTTTGTGAAAAGTGGGTGTGTAATGGTTTTTATACTGTACAGACCGTATATTCTATTGCCCTACACCAACCCTACCCTTAAACCTACCCCTCACAGGAGACTTTGTGCTATTTCAGATTTTCAATACACTCCATTCTGTGTGATTTATAAGCGTTTTGAAAAGTGGGGACATGGGGTAATGTCCTGAAAAGTCACCTTCTCCTTGTAATACCTGTCATACCTATTGTCATTATACACATTTATGTCCTCATTTGTCACAAAAAACGCGGCGCACACACACACACACACGCACTCTCACACACACACACACAAAACACACACTACACACACACACACACACACATCTTCACACAAACACACTCACACACACAAACAAACAAACAAACAAAAAAAAAAAAACACACACCACACCCACACACTATCGCTCTCTCTCAAGAAACGCAGGAAGGGATCACTGAGTGTTCCTTCTGCCTTTACTGTCCTCTCTTTGCTGAGCTACTGAACGTCAGCAAGGTCTCTGGACTGGTTCCACCCAGCGGTGAGAACGAATGTCAACCCGGACCCGCAGGACAGGTGGAGAGCTAAACCACACCTCTGTCCCTCCGATCCTGTGATTCCTCCACAACTGCAGCTCCCACAATGTCATTAGTAGAGCAGCGGCTGTACTGTAGTTAACCAAAGCTGCTAAAGCTAGTGAAGCTTTATTAGGAAACAAACTATGATAGGAAGTTTATGTAAAAAAAAGATGCACTTCAAAAGTGAATTGTTAATGTTTGTTGAAAGGCTGTCTCTTCTGCTCACCAAGGCTGCATTTATTTGATCAAAAATACAGTAAAAATTGCATAATATTATTGCAATTTAGAATAGCTGTTTTCTATGTGAAGATCTGTTAAACTGTAATGTATTTCTGTGATGCGCAGCTGATCTTCAGAAATCATTCTAATATGCTGATTGCTAGCCTCAAGAAACATTTTGATATTATCAAGGTTAATTTTTGTGGAAACAGTGATAAATGTATTTTTTCAGGATTCTTTGATGAATGGAAAGTTCAAAGAACAGCATTTATTTAAAACACAAATTGTTTGTAACATTTTAAATGTCTTTACTGTCACTTTTGATCAGTTTAATACTGAATACAAAAAATGTATTTCTTACAAAAAAATCTTTTGCATGGTAGTATAGTTACTAAGTAAGTTGCTAGTTGGTTGCTAGGGTGTTCTGGGTGGTTACTAGGGCATTTCTGTTTTGTTTAAATAAATAAAAAAAACACTGAAAAGAAACTGAAATAAATTGTATAATATAATGACTGAATTGTATGAAAATATTTTATTATTCAAATTATAAATGAGATTTGCTAAAGATTATATTTAACATTTTTATTAAATAATTAGTAAATATTTTTAAAGACTTTTTTCTACAGAGACAGGTATATCAGTTTAAATGTTTTTTTTTTTTTTTTTTTTTTTTTTTTGACGTTCACAAAAGGAACCTTTTGGTTTGGTTAAAGCAAGATTTAAAGATCTTGGTTTTGGTTTTGAATCTCAGGGAATGCATGAACTGATAAAATGCAAACGCTCAATGCTTTCAATAAAAGCATCTGCCAAATGCATAAATGTACTGTAAATGTAAGACTGAGAGGAAGAAGAGAGCAGAGGGAGATCAGGTGATGAGGTAACATCCTGGAGAACCAGGGATGGGGTTTTCCTACAGGAACCGGAGGATGGGAAGGTCTGGTTTCATGCGTCTGTTGTAATCTGATGTGGTTATGATATAATCTGGTTGAGCTGCTGGTTCTGGGTGAGCGCTGAGCCCTCATTATCTCTGAAATACTTCACCCTGATCGGTCAGTCTCGTCATTCTGTGGTCAAAAATGATGCCAAACATTATAATTGACTTTCCTGTTGCATCATCATCACAGGCATTTTTTTATGTCATTATTTTATTACTGTGTCCCTGCAGATCCTGTGAGACTCGTTCAATCATTCACAATGTACCACTTCTGTTAAGTAATGCTCTCACTGCCAGCTTAAAAATGGAAAAAATTTATTTTTCATGCATTGACTTTGATGTGCACACATAAGAGCAACACTCAGCATGTTGATTTTGGAAAGGCTCTAGAGAAACACGATCAACGCAGATAAACTATTTGTTATCGTTTGCATCTGCAACATTTTTTCCCAGCAGCATTTGGCCTGGTGTTTGTTAATGTAGGTGTTTTTCCATGGAATTGCGTAACTGCAGTGAAATCTTATTAGCGTTGCTTTTTATAAACACATTTGCAGGGAGGAGCAGCGCAGACTCGATCTGATATCCACGTTTGTTTTGGAGCGTTTCAGGAATGTTTGGGAAACATTCCGTGTTTGTTTTCTGCTTTGAATAATTTGCGGTCAGACTGGGAGTATTTTTGGAATCTTCATCTTTTTTTGGAATTCGAATTCCGGTTAAGTTACAGTGAATTCCGAGGGGATCGTGATGTTCATTAGGAGGTCAGAGGTCATGCTCGCGTCTGTCTGAGCACAGATAATCCATCTGTTTCCCATCCCGGCAGTCTGATGATCGACAGGCGACTCCTGCGGCGTCCCAGCATCCTTCGCTCCACAGGAGGGCGGCTGAGTGACCAATCATCACTCACAGTCTCGCAGGCAGCAGACTCTCGACTGAAGGTTGTTCGGGGATGGAAGAAAGTTTTAGTTGCTAATGGATATTGTATATTATTCCAGAACATTTTGTCCAGGGTTTGGAAGCCTGTTGGCGGATTGAACCGAGCCGAGGATGTCTGCGTCGATTGCATTTCGACTGCATGAAATGCTTGCTTTTTCATGTTGAAGTATTACTTAAGGAGGAAAGGAAGTTGTTTGGAACATATTTGAAGGACTTGTTCTGTGTTTAAAATAGCTAAGTGTTTTGTTTACATCATAGCTGCCAAAAGCAGCACAAGTGAAGTGAAGCTCATGAAACCTGTCAGGAAGAGGAGACATAATGATTATTTTTTAATAAAATCATCATAAATTAAGTTTAGATCAAGAAACATAATGACATAAAAGACATATTAATATAATATTATATATATATATACATAAGTACAGCACACACACAACAACACAACACAAATATATATAAAATTTTTATCATGTTGGAGGAAAATATTTTAAATTGTCATAAGAGTGGACTGAATGATTACATTTGAACAATTATGCATAATTATGATATCTTGTTATTCTTTTGATTTTCAGGATGAAATATGACCCAGACATTTCTTTGAGATCCACAGATCGTTTTAAACGAAATGAGCACTTATTCAGCAAGGACACATTCAATTGATCAAAGTGCCAGTAAAGACATTTGTAATGTTACAAAAGATTATATTTCAAATAAATGCTGCTCTTGTGAACTTTCTATTCATCAAAGAATCCTGAAAAATAAAAGGAATTATGGTTTCCGTGTTTATATGAAGCAGCACAAATGTTTTCAACATTGATAATAATCAGAAATGTTAATTGAGCAAGCAGATCAGCATATTATACTGATTGCTGAAGATCATGTGACACTGAAGACTGGAGGAATGATGCTGAAAATACAGCTGCGCATCACAGAAATAAATTACAGTTTAACACATATTCACGTAGAAAACAGTTATTCTAAATGGTAATAACATTTCAAAATATTACAGATTTTACTGAATTTTTATCAAATAAATGCAGCCTTGGAGAGCAGAAGAGACTCTTTCAAAAACATTAAAAAATCTTCCTGACCCCAAACTTTTGCTAACCGACATGTACTAAAAGCCTCAAAACTGCCATTTTAATTCCATTAGGTCTTTATTTTGGGGCATATTTTGTGTCATTCAGCATCACATATTCTCATTTCTTTTGAAACAGTGTTAAACCTAAACCCTTGCAGAAGTGACTGTAGGCAGTTTGTTCAGATGACCTACTTTGGAGTCCAGCATTAGAGCATGTCATCACGCGTCTGACTCCGCCCACCTGCTCCCAGACAGACAGACAGGCGCTCATGTGTGGGCGGAGCTTATGGCCTCACTCACCAGTAAAGGTGTTCAGTCAAGAGAATGAGTCATTTCAGCGGATGCTGTCTTGGCACAGACACACGACACACGTGCTTTAATGCTGCGACTCAAACGGCAGATGTTCATTCTGATGACACCAGTATTTACAGACATCTGGACTGATGCCATTTCTAAATGTACCTGCTGTCATTGTGATCAATTAACACAATGTATTTAATTGTAGCTTAAACATTGTTTCAATGTTTATATATTTGTTTTGAAATTGTTTTCAGAGCAGAATTATTTCAGCAAAAAACTGTAAAGAATACCACTGAAATGTTGTTTAGAGCATCAGCGGACGCTGGTCGAGTTAGCCGTTTGATTCGTTTATAAATCAAGTTCATTTGTTGTTTAGGATGGTCTATAACAGCAGCCGTATTGATGAAGCATTTCTGTGCGTTTAGTGGAGTTTGGGCAGTATATTATATTGTGATTCTGACTGTTTCTCCCTAACGACGTGTTGCTTAATTGAAACTGAAAGTGAGAGTTTGAGTGTGATAGAAATGCAAAACTTGTCGGTTTTGGAGACAGAAATACACGCTGTGATATATTTGCATGCAAACCTGAGAGTTTGTGTCGTTTGTGACTGAATGCTTTTGCTTTTTAATTAAAGAATCAATATCTGTACTTTTTATTGTCCATATCCAAAGATATGAATGGTAGCATTGACATGAATACTGTTTTAAACATATTTAAAATTAATGTTCAGTAGTCATAATTTGCTCATCTGTCAAATTTGCTAACTTTCTTTCTTTCATGAAACATAAAATGAGAATGTATGAAGAATATCTGACCTGGTCTCAATATAATTTACTGCCAATGTCCATAAATGACAAAAAAGTATCTTAAAAACATTAAAAGTCGTTCATATGACTTGTGCAGCAAACAGGTCAAAATTTAAGTCGCTGTTCACTGAAGATCTTGACATTCGCCCTAGTTATACTTGGTTGGCATGTTCATGAGAAGTATTATGAATAATTAATAAATGATTCACTCTTTTCAATCAGTTCACATAGCCAGTCTAAATGATGACAGAATGTTAATTTCTTAGTGAAATATTCCTTTAATGTCTGTTTAAGTAACATCTTAAATAGACACTTGTTGTGTTTTGATGTGTAACTGTGTGTGTGTTTGTTTCTTTTTTCATTTTTGCTGTGAATCAGTAAGTGATTCGGTTCTTTGTCTCTCAGGCGCTTTGGTGCTAATGTCCAGAAGTGACAAAAACGTGCCATAAAAGCATTAAAAGCAGACCATTAAAGTAGTGCATATGACTTGTGCGACAAACAGGGTGAAATTTAAGTTGCTGTTCACTGAAGATCTTGATATTTGCCCTATTTTATTTTCCATATTAATGAGAGAAGTAGTGATGAATAATTCATGAATGATTCATTCTTTTGAGTCAATATTGAATGAATTCAGTTCACAGCCAGTCTAAATGATGACAGAAAGTTCATTTTTAAGTGAAATATTCATTTAAAGTCTATTTAAGTAAGATTATTGTTTATTTATTTATTTATTTTGTTCATTTTTGATGTGAATCAGTAGGTGATTTGGTTCTCTGTTCGTCTCTCAGGCTCTTTGCTGCCACAAATAGCAAAAAGTGTCATAAAAGCACCATTAAAGTAGTGCATATGACTTGTGCGACAAACAAGATGAGATTTAAGTTGCTGTTCACCGAAGATCTTGATATTTGCCCTAGTTTTTTCTTGGCATGTTCATGAGAAGTAATTATGAGTAATTCATGAATGATTCATTCTTTTGAGTCGACTCAGTTGATTCAGTTCACATAGCCAGTCTAAATGATGACAGAATGCTCATTTTTGAGTGAGCTATTCCTTTAATGTCTATTTAAGTCAGATAACCATTGTGTTTTGGTGTGTAACTGATTCGTTTGGCTGTGAATCAGTGAGTGATTCGTTTGCGTGTCGGTCTCTCAGGCGCAGGGCGAGAGCATCGTGCGCGTCAGTCTGAAGGAGAGGGGTCAAGACGTACTGGTTCTCCAGAGAGTCCCATCAGATCCCGTGTCTCCACAAACGGCCGGAGTCAAAGACGAGGACGGAGATAAGAGGTGAGGCCACGCCCCCTTGGCTAGCCCCTCCCCTTTATTTACATATCCTTAAGCACCATCCCTCCTCCAATCAGTCTCTCTCTCTCGAACCCATTGCTGTTGTCCTCATTACAGCTTGAGGAGGAGCCGCTGACAGCTGGCGTGTGCATGTAAACATGACTTCTTAGGTGGTGTTTGTGGTGGTGTTTTGCTGCATACAGAGTGTTTTCAGGTTGGTGTAAGTTTGTCCAGGAGCTCACAGGGGAGTCGATCGTCCCTGCAGCCCGGGATCGGACCCCTGCGCCGGGCATGACGCAGCACGCAGCTGCCTGGAATGGACAATGAAACTCAGACCCATCACACTTGTGCAGGCAGAGGAGGATGACTGTGATGATGAAGACTTGGAGTGCAGCAACACTCTGGAGGATGAGGATGAGATGCCCACGTTTGACATTCCTCATTTTCGTTACATTGATGATGATGAGGATGATGATGGTTATGTTGTAAACAGACGGCGCTGGAGCGGTTCTTGTTCGGCGTGTTCCTCCTCTGAGGACGAGTACCCATCCGAATCTTCCTCTTCTGCTCTGTCCCGCAGGTACGTGGTGGTATCCGGGACGCCCCAGAAAATCCTGGAGCACCTGCTGAGCGACCTGCGTCTGGACGAGCACCAGGGGGCGACGGAGAGCAAAGAGGCGGGTGAGTGATTCCAGCCTCATCATTGGATGAAAATCTGATTTGCATTTGTGTAATCTGAAGCATTTGACTGTGAAACTATCAGATAATAATGTATTTTAATTCGTCAGAATTTGATTCGTTTGATACGGATAGTCTGATGTTATAAACGGTGTATGCTAAGGCAAGATTTACATATAGCCTAACGGATTCTTAATTGATACTATAAGTCTATTACATATTAAATATATTAATATTATTATAA
>JADLZN010002503.1:0-2500 GCA_018155175.1 Sinocyclocheilus anophthalmus | reverse complement strand
ACACACACACACACACAAAAACACACAGACAGAACACACAACTCACACACACAACACACACACACACACCACACACAGAACCCAACACACACACACACACACACACCACCACACACCACACACACACACACACAGACAGACAGACAGACGACACATACACACACACACAAACACACACACACACACACTTTCACACACACACACACACTCACACAATACTCACACACACACACAACACTCACAACACACACACACACACACACACACACAAAACACACCACACACACACACACACAAAAAACAACACACACACACACACACAACACACACCACACACACACACACACACACACACACACAACACACAAGGCAGGACAAGACAGACAGGCCAGCAGGACAGACGCCCACAAACACCACCACACCCACACAAGACAGAAACCACACTCACACACACACACACAACACAAAGAAACACCCACCAACACACACACACACAGAGACAGACAGAGCATCACACACCACACACACACACCACAGGACAGACACAAACAACAAACACACACACCTCTCTCGTGTCTGATTGTGTCTCTCAGCAGCAGGTGAAGGTGCAGCGCAGCATTGTGGGCCGGCGTTCTGTTCTGCTGATAAATGAATATTTATCAGCAGACGCAGAGAAGACAAACAGAGAGGAAGAAGGGGGTTGTGGGTAGAGAGCAGGAATACTGCGCTGAATGTCTCATAGTTTTAATATTTATTTTTATTCAAGGACCGTCAGTTAAAATTTCTACGCCAGGTAACACAAATGTAGTCAAAAGTAAAATGATAATACTAATAATTATTATATTATATGTAATAATTTTTTTAATTATATTTATTACAATTGATTTTAATTATCTGTATTATATTTTTGTATTCAACTAGTATTTCTAGTATTCTACAAACTATTACTGTATTTATCTAGTATTTATAGTGATTAATATTGTATTCAAAATTTGTTTAATGAATATATTGTGTGTGAGTGTGTTGGATTTTATGTTATATATGTGATGTGTGCATTATATATATAATTATATATATAGATATATATATAAATTGGACAAAGAGGTCAATATGCGTAAATTGGAGTAAATATTGATATAATCGTAGACAATTTTATCACAGACCTAAATTAAGCATCTAATATATTTACGATTATCGTATTAATATTTCCAATATAGACTATAACTATGAATATATTCTAGTTAAGATATATATCTAATAGATATATATAAAATGTAAAAAAAAAAAAAAATATATATATAAAAAAAAAATATATATATAAAGATGGTATAAAGCCCAGCAGATTGACCAACAGAAACTGTTTTAATAATGCATTTAGGAGCTGATATATTCATAGCCATTGTTTGAGTTTGTCCAGAGGTTTTGTCTTGTCGGAAGTTCAGATCCATCTATCGTCCACAGGTGAAAAGGGGATTGTGAAGTAACCCCCAAACCAAGAAACCGCAGGACAAGTTTTGGGCCATGCTGCCGTCGGATCTGTTCAGATCGAGTGAGAGCACTCGTAATAGTGATGCTTTCTTGTTAGGATCAAAAAGCCTAATTAGCCCGGGCGTCATGAGTCTCATGAAACATGCTCCAGGAGAGAGAATGCAGATCAGCGGAGTGTGTCATATTCTGTGAGGGGAAAAGTCCTTCATTCTGTTTGGCGGTGTTTTCTTTCAGAAACGCTCGGATGACTTCCTGTGAGTATCTGTGTTCATGTCCACCAGTGATCTCTGGACCAGGCGCTGCTGGGACAGTATCCCTTCAGATCGCACCAAACAAAAGCCGCTGGATGGCTGTGTGTTGATGACTGAGTGGATGGCCTTGCTATGCTTTGAAATATAGGTCACAGCTAAAGTCGTCGGGACGTCTTACGTTCATAATGTTCCACCAAACCACCAAAAAACATTTGTTGTGGATGAAAATAATGGTAATGGTAGTGAAAATACACAACTGAAAGGTTAGTGACCTAGAAAGTTCAGAAATTTTATGCAATATAGTTCAATATAATAAAAAATAGAGAGAAATTTTGTATTGTACGTAAGATATTATATTTATATATATTTTTGAATTATTAGAAAATTGAAGCGGAAAAAAATATTTTAAAGCAAATATAATACATGAGAATTAGATATAATAAATGGTTATGGTAGTAAAGTATATCAGATTATATTCATATTATATAAAATATATAAAAAACCTAAATCTTTTCTTTCTAATGAGAGAATTGAAGCTTGAAAAAATAAAAAACAATTTTCAACATAATTATGTCCTGCAGAAGAAATATAGTACAAGAGTATGTAAAATAGTTTTCTAGAATGGTTGTATAAATTGTGCAAAAATATTAATCATAATTAAAATATGAAGTGGAAAAAAGGAAAAAAACTCTTTATCGGTGTGACCGAGAAAAAATGCTAGAATTTAAAGCAAATATATATATTTATATACATATATATTA
>JADLZN010002502.1:0-20071 GCA_018155175.1 Sinocyclocheilus anophthalmus | reverse complement strand
TGTGGGGTTTCACTGACATTGTCAGGCACTACTGAATGAGTCTAATGAGACGACTGAGAGTCTCTTTACCTTTACATAAAACACTCAGGCAGAGTGGTACAGTATAAGAGAGCTCAGGTACAATCCAGCAGCCCACGCTCAGCCAACTTACTCCTCGTCCTCAAGTGTCACCTACGCAGGCCTCTATGAATAGCATAAAACATCTATGAAATCATGTTTTAATTCATGACAAACCATGTCGCCCAGTCTGCAATTGATCGCTGCAGGCAGTACAAAATATAAACAGCATTCCGTTGCCAATTTTTTCTCTCACGCCATCAGCAAGTACCTCTGCTCGTTCCTCTGACGTGCGTTCTCTAGAGTCAGCACCGGGACGCTCTCCTGGCTGGAGGGAACCTTGCATGCTTTGCAGAGGATCAATATCAGAACCAGTATGAGCAGAGCTACCAGGATGTTACATGCTATGGCCACCACTGCGGCGGTGGACAGTCCCATAGTGGAGATGGAGTCTTCACGGTCACATAGCTGCATCGCTGACACAGAGACAGCTTCCCTCCCTCAGACCAGCTGTCAGCCCTAGAAGACACCGCTCTGATCTGTGACCTGTGAAGCTCAGCGCTTCAAAGCCCTGCTTGTTGAAGTCACCATCACTCTGCTGTCATTACTTGTCACCCAGGGGTCCTCCTGATCGTCTGATCCGGTGTGAACAAGTGCGTCCTACTTTTCACATCTCTTATGTTCACAGATCAAGGACACACTGTGTTCTGGTGCTGGAGGAAGACTTTGAAACTGGTCTGATGATGGATCAAGAGCAAATTTGGCCTGAGGATTTTTAAGAGCTCTTACTTTAAACGACTGTACAACATTGCTGTCGTTCACTGGTGGACTTATTCTTCTTTCGTTGGCTCAATGTCGTTTCTCAGAAGTAGATGAAAATGGACAGCAGGGTGGCTTTCTTTTGGCTGAGGTCTTGAATGCTGTCGCCACGATTCATCTTAGGCGTATTTCTATGTGAAAGACCGGAAAGAGGATATTTACAGGTTTTAATTATAGGTGCAAAACAAATCATTGGCTCATGATTCACAGAGGATGTCTAGTGGCCGATGAGAACAAAACAGGACGGACCGAGAGGGGGAATTGTAATGGTATTTAACTGAATTACAGGAACTCTGCCAGTTAATAGCTGAGTGTTGATTGCTGTGCCATCTGAGTAACCAAATGGGTCAATTGGCCATTCTGTATGTTGTTGAATTCAAACGTAGTTTAATGGCAGGTGAACAGCAACATAATCAGTGTGGTGATCCTGTTCTGAGCTGCCTTTATATTAGAAAGTCCTTTTCAGAGGAAGCCTGAGTCTTTGCAAAACGCAGGCCTAGCAGATGATTGTCTCCAATTATATTAAGCGAAGTAATGGGCCAAGCTTGTCAGCTGCAATGTCTGTCAGTCGTCACCATGGAGACTGATGCATTGCCTGCCAATCGTGGCTGTTTGAGAGATGTTTTCTCAGCCATAGCACTGCCTGTTTGTTAACGTTTTTCTTATTTTTCTTGAAGAAAAAGGAATTGCATGGTCAAGGTTCTGTTTGATTTTGTCTGAAATCATCCGTTTGAATTTTACAAGCAAAGACAGCTTTTCTGTCTCATTGAAAGCACACTCTTTATTCAGAGAAAGAAAGGCTCTATGTCACTTGTCAAATTTGAGGCTGACTCGCTGACAGCCTCTCTCGTAGGCTCTCTATTGCTTGATTTTTCTTTCAGAGGCTGTTTTTTTTCTCGCACAGCAAGTTGTGAGAAGGATGTGGAGCTATTTTATAGACCTCATCAAGTCAGGGTGATTCATTCTGCCAATCTCCTGACATCCAGCGAGCACTTCTATTATTCTCGCTACCCTTGAGACAAACTGAAATATCATGGGACTTCCTGTCAAAAGAAACAAATTAAGTCCAGTGAAAGTCAGATTTTTCAAGAGCCTCACATAAAACTAAAAACACCCCCACACAAAAAAACACATTTTCGGATGCCTACAGCTGCAGTTTCTTCATATTCCAAAAGACTTTGCCTTTCCTTTATCTGGCAATTTCCATCCATCCTACCGGGCTAAACGGGCTAGTCTGGGGTCTGTAAAAACCAATCCGGAAAATTGGATTTGAATTTGAATAGTAACGAAGTAAAAGGCTGTGATCCTCCACCATGTGAAAAAACATGCTCTCTTGACATCAATGTAATTCAAGTGCGACCCTTGAGTGTGTTCACAAGGACATCTGCAACAGCAGGGAGACCGTGGTGCACTGAAGACAGAACCATGACATGCTGGGAGCACTCGATAGTGCATGGCACGTCTGCCGAGACCAGTGTAGGCCTTTTTAAGCCTGAGTTCAAAGCAAAATAGTAGCGAGACTCGCGGGTATTTCCAAGCCTGAGTGGATCGATGTTAACGAGTAATTCCCGGTTCCCAGACACACAGTAAAAAGTGTTGGAATAATTATGAAGTTTTTTTTTTGTGATTTAGAAAGAAGACTCTAAATTGAGAACCAAGGATGCATTTATTCTGACCACAAAACAGTAGACTATTGTGAAAATTATAAAATCGTAAAATCACTGCTTCTATTTGTTTCGATATACTTTCAAAGGTTATTGTCCTGGAGGGCAAAACTGAATTTTCAGCAGCCAATACCCCAGTCTTCAGTGTCACATGATACTTAAGAAATCACTACAACAAACAGCATTTGAAAAAATAGAAATCGTTTGGAAATAAAGGGATTTGAGAAATTTAGTTTGTATTGATTTCTTTCTTTCTATTTTCTTAAATCTTATACAAAACTAGCAGTGCACTGTAGTGTAGTGATGGTAGAGTATCATGGTTTCCACAAAAATATCAAGCAACACAACATCAATTTAACTGGTGAATAATACAGAAATGTTTCTGAGAACGCAAATAGCATATTAGAATGATTATGGAAGGGATATGTATGATACTGAAGGAAATGGTAGTAATATGCGAAAATCAGCTTTGCAATACAGGAAAATTTAAAGTGTTTAGTATTCAAATAGTTAAAACGGATGTAAATTGTAATGAATTTTCACAATATTACAGTTTTTATTGTATTGTTCATCAAATAAATGCAGCCTTCGTAAGTGTTCAAAAAACGTTTTCCAACTTGGTACCAAGTAGGGTCTTAAACTGTGTTTTTACCCAGGTTGTTCATGTCTTAAGATATGGGTGTCGCAAAGCAGCCTTGGGCCGGGGACCATGAGCACAACACTTCTACTGGCGTAAGATGTTTGAGAACGCTGACATCAGCATGCTGAGGTTGCTTGAGACCTTCCTGAAGAGTGCACCTCAGCTTATTCTGCAACTCAGCATTATGGTCCAGACCAGCCAGGTCCTCCCTTTGCAGGGTAAGCTGATGACACCTATGATTAAACCCAGCTCACTAAGTATGCTAGAAATAGTTGGGCCGGTGTATTTGTCTGCATCATATTTATTATATTCATATTTAGTTCCTCTTAAAAAGTCTTGTTAGCAGTACTTTTTCAAAATGATTGAGGAGAAAACCTGTGCCTTTACTCCTAGAATTTGCACAATGCCAGCCAATCAGATCTGATGATTTCAACCCATTTTTGAGTGCACTATACATCAGATGGTCAGAAAATGTGCTGTGGGTGGACTGTGGGCTTACTGTCTGAGACTGAGAGGCTACTCCATCAGTCACCCAATTGGTCATATTGCTATCCACCAGTACAGAGTTTGATTCAACGCCTTTCTTGCAGTGTGATTTCTGTATTGCATCTAATTTAAATGTGACAATAAGAAGTGTTTTAGAAATGAATTTGGCCATCATTAAAGATCAAAGTGCAATTTCACAGCATGCGTTTGCTCAGCATCTCATTTTCAATCCAAGAGCAAATTAGCTGGTAAATTACTGAAGTTTGACTGAATATGAAAGACAACGGGTTGCATACATACATATTTCAGGTTATTATGCATGAGACTGACCATTTTATCAGATGAAAATTTAAGTAGCAGTTAAGACACAATTTTCTCATTTTCCCCTGGAAGAGCTCACGCCAAATTTGCAATAAATAATCAAAGAGATTTATAACTGAAACATGAAAATTACAGTAATCGAAGGATCACTTAGAATAATACCTCATTAGATGTTCATGTCAGTGTCTTCATAATGGTTGTCAAGTGGCTTCATCATTTACAAAGTTTCAATGTGCATAACTCTCCCACTTGATAAGATGGCCCACTACAATAATTCCACCGGATTCCACTCATTGACCATACTTTGCTTTCTTTTATTTTTTCAGATTTTTTGATGCAGTGATCAATCAGCCAGTCATTAGCCAAGCAGGTGAAAAACCTTTAGACAAATACGAACACCACTAAAAGGGCACTAATAAATAATCAAAAATACCAAGCAAAACATGTATACAAAAATGTTCTTTAAATTAACAAAGAATATCATACAAGTAGACAACAGATATTTAACCGTTTATATACTTTTACATACCAAATACACTACTTAAGTGAATGATTTTAAACATCCTTTTTGCAACTTTTAATTTAAATATACTCTCTATATAGAAAACCAGACCTAATTCACAAGCCAAACTAATGATATTCAAATACAACATGATTGAACAAAACCCAAGTACAAAATATTAAAGCTCACCGGCTGCTTCTCCAGTTTGTTGTAGTAGCTTAACTCTGCACAAAAAAGGAATCCTTTCTCGGTCCAAACCACTGCTACTCTACATAAAGTCTATTCTGCCCTGCTAATTAATAGATTCACTTAATTACCTTCACCTGGTGTTCTCTCACTAGTGAATTCTAGTGCACTCTGGCTAGTGCACTCTAGTTAGAAAGGGCAGAGCAAGAGCAACCAACAGTTTGCCACAACACCTCCCACTCAATCTCCCACTGGAACAGCTGGAAAGATTGCAAAAACTTCACGGCAAACCTATGGTCAGTACCCCTTTCCTGGGCCTCCTGTCTGCTCTTCAACTGGCAGCAGGACAACCAAGTGCCGAACATCCCGGTGCAGAATTATAGGCTGAAAGTCCTTCTGGACCTTAGAGGTTGGATGATTGAATGCTGCAGATTTCACAGGTCTCACCTCAGGTTTCATCACAGAGACGCAGTAGCTTGGAACCATCTTGACATTCACATCCCGCACGACACCTTGGGGGTCTGGGTTAACATTTACAACTCTTCCAAGCTTAAACTGGCCCCTCAAAGCATTCTGATCACACACCCAAATGATATCTCCAACAGCAACGTTCCTTTGTAAGGTATGCCATTTGCGTCTCACAAACAAGTTGGGACCGGCTCCAAGACCTCCAGAACCGGTTGACCTGGCACTGCATTTCCCAGAGTCTCTTGTAGGGGTAGCTTATGAAGTCAAATGTTTTAAAATCGGCACTTGAAGATGCTCGTCCCAGTAAAAGCATATTGGGCGTGATGTAATGCATACTGCATATGTCTTCATGGCTTTGCACCCTGGCATCTATCGGACCTTCGTTGACAGCGATCTGAAGGGTTGTCTGGAGCTCACTATAGCTGAGGCCTGACTCTTTCCCCAGACTCTGAAATGCCTTCTTCACGATGCGAACAGCAGTTTCCGCAGCACCATTCCGATGAGGCAAATCAGCTGGTTGGATTTTCCACTGCCAGTCAGTTCCATTTTGAGCCGAAGCTTCCTCCACAATAGACCTGTCTACGCCATTCAGGAACTTGTATAGTTCTTCCAGGACAGATTTTGCAACGATGAAGTTGGTGCCTGGGTCAGACCAGATCTTCTTAGGATGCCCTCGAATTGCAGTGCACCTCTGGTACGCCATCAAGAAACTCAGTTGACATGGTGTTGGCCAGCTCTGTGTGGATAGCCCTACTGGCCATGCAGCAGAATACGACTCCCCACACCTTCATTGTGACCCGCTTCTTCACATCGTCCTTGACTTGATAGGGTCCAAACAGATCAACAGCTGTAAACTCAAACGGGGCTGCAGGTCTAATCCTCTCGAGGCAAATTGCCCATTACTTGTTGACATCTTCTGGCTCTCTTACAAATTATGCAGTTATCAACAACTTTAGCAATTCTTCTTCCTTTGATGACCCACGCAGTTCCCCTCATCTTCATTAATGGGTCGCAGCCACTCCTTCATGACCCTCACAAGCCAGCAATATTGAAATCCATGTGCTGTAAGGTAGAAAAGGAACACCAACTTTGTCTTCTTTGAAGCTCTGGACTCTTCCACCACAAACCAGCAGCCCAGACTCTTGCTCTTTATAGACGACCAGTCGATCTGTAGTAGTGGTTGGAAAGGTCACGCCACTTTGTGCAGCCAAGAAAAGATCTCTTAAGGCATCTTGACATTCAGTCACAGTGAGAACTCCTCTTGATGGAACTGCCTTCCACTTTAGGGTTTCCAACATCTTCCTTTGTGCTGCAAACTTTTTAGCTGCTCTCCAAATCCATGCAACTGTTTTGATCAAATAAGTCAGATTGCTAAATCGTTTTTCCATCCACCAGGTTTTGGATAACTAAACCAGCTAGCGGTCTTCGATGTCCTTTATCTGACAGTTCTTTTTTCACTTGAGCTCTTGTAAGTGCAGCACTAAATGATTTCTTTTGCATTTTACCAATGCTCTCTCGAGCAGTTGCGGTCACATCTTTTGCAGATTTAATTGGCCACTCATTGACTGGTACATTCAGAAACCTTGGACCCTGCTGACACTCTGAATCTTCCTCCAAGTGCTTTGGAACAGCCCCTCCAGTAATAATGTCGGCGATATTCAGTGGTCCAGGGACCCACCACCAGTCCTGAAGTCGTGTACGGCCTTGGATCTCTCCAATCCTGTTGGCGAAAAAAGTCTGGAAACCATAGCTCTCACGCTGGATTGCACCAAGGATTGTCTGACTGTCGATGAAATGGTACCATTGTTTAACTTGGATTGTGCCATGTTGCTCAAAGTACTTCTTTAAACGAGCGGCAAAGACTGCCCCACACAACTCTGCCTTGACTACTTCCCCCTTGTGGTCTAGGGGGGTCAATTTGGCTTTAGACTCCACTAGTCTCACTGTTGAACCTTGATCGGAGGGCCACCACAAATACAGAACAGCACCATAGGCATGTTCACTGCCATCAGAGAAGGTAATTGCATTAGGTTCAGCAGACATGCCTGCTGGAGTTAAAGCCCTTGCAAACCTAACTTTGCTCAATTGAACAATCTTCAAAAAGGTCAATGGCATCTTCTCGAAGTTTGTCAGATAATGCAAGGTCCCATGTCTCTTTAAATGGTGCTACCTCCAGGTTTGGCCTCTTGAAATGCTCCTCGGACCAAAATGGCTCCTCTCTGCTTTATGGGTGTGGTCGGACCAACTGGGTCATACAGACCAGAAACTTGACTGAGCAACTTTCGTCGTGTTAGTGGGTGTAGCGTCTGAGCTCTAACTTGTCCCAACACAAGGTCCTGGCCAAGTCTAATTTATTTTTTTTCTCTTTGAAAAGTTTATTCTAACCATGACATGAAACATGTCATCCTCTACTGTGTAGCCCAGGCTAAGAGCTTTGTTGTCCTCATCTTGGAGCTGGTTTGGCAAGACCACCACCTTTGAAGTTACCTCCTCTTCCTGTCTCCCAACAGGCTCATTCTTCCTACATTGGCCAGAGAAGACGCAAGGCGTCAACTCAAACCCTCCTGCTTTTAGAATTTGCTCCACATTTACTGTGATGATTGAGATGGTCTAAACTATTGTGAGAAGTCAAGATGTCATCGACATAACTGTCTTCATACAACACTCGACGCTCTTCTCTAAAGTGGCTAAACTGGGGAAGATTAGCTGACGCTCTCATGGCGAGCTGAGCAATACAACCTGCTGACTTATCCCCAATGTTGACCCTAGTGACAGCATTCTCGCCCAGTTCTTCCTCTTCGGAGTCACGACACAAGAACCTGTGTAGATGTACTTCTCGCTCTTCAAGCCAAACTGAGTTATACATCTTCTTGATATCTCCCAGAGCAGCGAAGGCACCCCTCCGGAACCTTAGAAGCACCGCACAAATTGGATTTAGGACATCAGGACCCTTCAGCAGGAGGTCATTGAGACTCAGGCCTCTAAACTTTTGGCTGCTGTTCCAGACTAGTCTTACAGGAGTTGTGACAGAATGTGGATTTGGAGCGATGAGATGGCTGATGTAACAAACTGGTCCAGTCCAAGTAAAGCTCTTTGGACAACTTCATTGCGGCCCGGCGATTGACCATGTCGTGGACCTGAGCGGCATAAGCACCTTTCCATTCCAACTCCTTGGCCAGCGGTCTCTCTGTTCTCAAGAAGGTGCTCTCAACTGCCTTTCTGTTGTTTGGCAATGTGGCTGGATCTTCTATCCAGGGATATCTGGCATGCCAGTGGGGCCATTCACTGTGGTCATCTGCAAGTGCATATACAAGCCCACTCCTCACCACTTCCAACTCGCTTTCTTCAGCAAGGGTCATCTCTTTGCCACCTGGCTGGCAATTTCCACAACGACAGCCTCCACATCTTGGCTCACAAGCAGCACCAATACTATCCCATCTCCACCACTCAAGGAAGTCACGGGTAGTAACTGCAGAACTTAACTGCTGAGGTTGGATGACTAATGAGGCCTGCTGAATTGGTGGAGGATAAATAGGGGATACACAGGTTCTTCCTACTTCACAACAGCAGCCCTCATGGACCTCGCAAAATGTGTTCTGGACATATGGGCTGAAACTGCAATCTCTTCAAACAGCTCAGGATGGGTACCAGCAACCAACTTTCCTAATGGCCCATCCCACAGCACAAGGTCTCCCACAATGCGGGCTCTCTGAGGAGCTAGCTGACCTTCCTTGTGACTTAAGAGATGGATCTCTCTTGGCCTCACCAATTCACTGAGAGGAACATCTGGGAAGAATGTTTGCAGTTGATTTGCTGTTACATGTCTATGAACCTCTGCGATTTTGTCCAGACCATAGCAGATCAACTGGTGGGACCTAAGAGTGCCTCTTGGAGTCCTGACTCGGATCTTCAGCAGGTAACGCATTGTTTTCACAAAGACTTTCATGCCTCCGACACCATGGACCACAAGTGTGATGTCTTCGTCTCGGAGATTAAGTCAGTCAGCTGCCTCATGAGTGATATAGTTTGTATCTGAAGCTAGGTCAATAAGGGTACCAATCTTTTGTCCAGCATTAGCTGTAACCTCCAGAATCATCATGATGACAGGCCACTCAACTAAGCCATTTTCCTCTAGAAGGCTTGATTGACTTTTTACAGTATGAGAGGTCCTGGATACTGTATTGCAGAAAGCTTCTCGGCACTGTTGGGCTAATTCAGGGGGTGAGATATTACTGGATGCTCGAAATTGAACGGGATAATGCACGTTTTAAACAGCTTATTGTACAAGTAAGTTAATCGCCGTTCTAATCTAATGCGCTGATGCACTGTAATGCACACACATAGGCTACAGACAGTAGCGCGTACATCACGCACACACAGAATCATTCAGCGCGGAAATATATTGTCAACACTGTTCTGTGATTTCCCAATAAAACAGCTTTGAAACTGAAAAGTTCAAGCATATATTTCTTAATAACTAAATCCCCCAGCTCTCACACTAGTAGAGCGACGCTGCCAGGTCGAAGAATTCCGACAGCAAATCGTTCCTCACTAATGCATTTATAATAATGTAATCTTTACTGTTTTTTTTTTTACTCTTTATCTGATTTAGAAGAGAGAAATCTGTGAGAATATACGACCAAAGACAAAAGAACTGAGAAAATGAGCTGTTATAGGAGCAACGCAAAGACCCCAAAACAACCCATGTGAGCAGCGCTGTGTCGTATCATAGCTGTGCAACACAAGGTGTTGTCACCGCTCAGACTATTTGTTCATTAAGGACAATCATCCCGAATAGTCGGACTTCGACTCGACTTTCATCCATGAAGTCGCCTTTAAATAAATCAGAAGTCTTTAACCCTAATAAAATATAAATAAAGAAATAATATAAAGATTTATATATATATACACACACACAAGGATCCGTAAACACTGTGATATTAAGTACATATAGTTTGAATCTACATTATATAAATAAGCCTATTGCTAGAAACATTAATAGAGGATTCTATCGAGGGCTTAACGGACTAAAACTTCCAGTAGAAATTGTTCAAAGTTCTAAAATGGTTGCCACCACTTGCATATAAAATAAATACATAAATATTATATACAACCCTGCTCTGTCTCTTCCTTTTAAAATGATTGCCAAGCCAATAAGCCGATAATTATATGGCTGATAACTGATAAATGTCTGATATTATAATTTTATGTATTTTTTTAATAAATTAAACTAAATTCAATAATTTTATACATTACAACTGAATTTAGGCATCACAACATAAATATACAGTATGAAAAATCGATTGAGGTTTACTAAAAATTACATTTAATAGTTATTAAATTATTAAAGATGAACTTACATATTAGATAAATATAAAAATACAGTTAATGTTATTTATTTGATCAACTTTAAAATTAAGGTTGGGTATTGCTGTTAGGATGTTGCCATTCTTTATTGTATATACCGGTAATACATTCTTTATTATTGTTGTATATAATATTATTTTATTGTATGTAATATATAGTGTACACATGAATCCCTTTTCATGGAAAGGGATTCATGAAATATTAACTTGGTAATATCTAAAGTATAGTGTTAAAAAAAATGCTACTCCATGTAGCAGAAGGCTTAGAAGATGATGCACCGCTCCGGGGTATCGGAGCAACATAAAAGCATGTTTAATTCAGATTTTATTCAATTATTCACCCAATCTGATTTCTTCTCTCTCAAGTTTGCCAGCAGCATAGTAAGTGCTTGTAGGAAAGTTAGCAATGGACAGTGTTAGCAACGGTAACTAAGGAGGGTGCCCCACCCTAGCAAATCCATAGTTCCATGACAAACTTTTTTTTTTTCTAACAAGCTCTTCCTCTATTTCTTACTAGTATGTAAAGAGATTGAAACAGCTATCAGGTGCACAAAATCACAACAAAAAGTACACAGATTTTATTGTTGCGAGTTTTGTTTCACTCACCCCAACTAAAAAGTTGATTCTTTTTCTGACATCTACTGCTTTGAAAGTATGTTTCCATATTACCACTGAGTGTTTGACTGCTGACATTAATCTGAAATATGCTGCAGACTTATTTCAACCTGGTTTGAATAGCGCACACATTTTTCCCTCTTCAGAATGACTGGTTTTCGCTGGAGATTAAAGGTGGAGACTGAGCCGAACATCTGCATTGGCTTAAACCACCAGTTTTAGTCAGAAAACCTGTCTATTAATATGTCTAAGAATAAACATGTTCAACCGTTACAGCACAATTTACCTTCAGAAATGCTGAGCAATTATGTAGCAATTATATCTGACACACTGTGAAATGTACACTTTGTACCTTCTCTCGAAAACTACCTTAAATTACCATTAAAAAAGAAGAAGAAAAACTTTTGAATGAGTACCTGCTGCACTCCATTTCCTCCGGCCAGGTGACTCCAAACATGTCCATGAGCTTCTGGCAGTCTCTCTTAGCATCCGTGCACAGGCTCCGGCACGGCAGAGACACGCGTCCGTACTCCATACACACGGGCGCATACAGGGCACACAGGAACGGCCTGAGGTCTGGAGAGCACTGCAGGTTCACCATGGGGTGGAAGGGCTGTTGGGGAGGGAGAACAGAGAGTCAGTTCATGCCAAGCGCCCAGAGAGTTTATGACAGATCTCATAAAAACACACTTTGTCTCTGGCAGAGGTTGGGCAGAAAAAGGAACTCCACTGGAGCTGCCTGGCAAGAGTTACGATTCCACAATAAGGACTTACTGTAGGTAGACGTGCAAGAAAACGTCTCAGGCAGAAGTAAACAAGAAATTAAAATGGACCGCTTAAAAATGTGGAATTAAAATAAAACTTGCTCTGCTTTTGTCATCAAGACCTTATATTTGCATCATATAAACACTTTTCACCATCCAATCAATCCCTGATTAATAAAAAAAACAAGTCCCATTCGGTTTAAGTTCTATTTGGAAATATGTCACATTTCATTATTAAATGGGATTGCGAACGTTTCAAGCTGACTTTAAGAATTAATCTATTTCCAAAATTAAGCCAGAATCACATATGTCTTCATAACATGTTATTTTATAAATAAAGAATAAAGTTAAGAATATTTCATATTCCCAAAAACATTTCCAAAGAATGTTCTTTTCTATTTTCTTAAGATTGTTCTAAAGTAAAAATTGTTCTTAATCATGTAAATGCTTTTAAAATCACCGAAAATAATATTTTAAAAGTTAGGATAACCTCCAATTTATCTAAAAGCCCCAAAACACTCCTTCTTGAGGAAGACTCTTTAAAAATAATCGTCAAGCCAGATGGAATTACCGTATCGTCCCGAATATAAGACGATGTTTTTTTCTTGGAAATACATCTGAAAAAACACGGTGGTCTTATATTCAGGGTCTAGACTTTGACATGTCAATGATACACCCACAACAATAGGTGGTGCCAAAACCGCATAAAACGAGTGTGCATGAAATAGTAATGTAATGCGTGTTGTAAAGATCGCGAGTAAAAAACAAAAGAGAAAGAAAACCTTACAGCTGCACGAGTCGTGACTGTCACGTTAGCCTGACGGCACCAAACTCTCTTTGTGATTTTAAAACGTAAGACTACCCAGATTTGAAGACTACAGTAAGATTTAACTTCTACTGTTAATAAGATTTCGGTAGGCTACTATTAGACGGATAGCCCCAATGTCCTAATTCAGATGGGCTACCTATTTATTATTTTTTTAATGGTATATCAAAAAGTGTATACTTTTTAAATGTGATTGTTGGTACATTACCAGTTTTTACCATACTTTCAAAAAAAAAATTAAAATAGGAAAAATATGCAATAGATAATTAATTGAAGACCAAATGAGAGGGGGGGGGGGTGGAAAAAAATAACAAGATTTGGTTTTTAAAAAGCCTTTTTCCAAAAGGTACATCTGGAAAAAGGGGGGTCGTCTTATAATCAGGGTCGTCTTATATTCGGGCCAATACGGTAATATATTGTGCACGCTTCTTATGCTTATGTTTATATTACAGTAATCTGGTAGCGAAAGAATAGCTTTCAAGTGTCTTTTGGCATTTTCGCCTTAAGAAAAAAACTCTATTGAAGGGGTCATATGATGCGATTTTATTTTTTCCTTTCTCTTTGGAGTGTTACAAGCTCTTGGTGCATAAAGAAGATCTGTAAAGTTGCAAAGACTAAAGTCTCAAATCCAAAGAGATATTCTTTATAAAAGTTAAGATGTCAGCCCCGATACCTATAAAAAGGCTCGTCTAACACGACCAATATGTCTACTCACATGTGGGAAGATTTGCATACGCCGCCCAAATGTTCCAAGCAAAGAAAGAAAGAAGGCGTAACTTTTATTCTTGATGTAGTATTGCTGCTGCCGCCATGTCATGAAGGCACTGTGTTCGTTGTGAAAGCGAAACTGCTTTGCTTGACCTTCCAAAAGAGGACGATATCCACTACGTCATGCCTGGAGCTGATCCGTGCTAGTCGCTGAGGAAATACATCAACTTCGAGCTGTCGATCGCCGGATCGGCTTTCACCGTGGACGAAGCGGAGTCCAGCCCGGGGTCGTCACATGTGGTTGCGGCAAGACAGTATGGTAAGGTGCGTAACATTTCCGTCACACAATTGAGGAATTCGGTCAATCACAACGCACTAGATAGCTGACCAATCAGAGCACACCTAGCTTTTTCAGAACGATGAGCTTTGTAAAAAAAAATAAGCTAAGTATGGTGCGAAAATAATGTTTTGAACCTTAAAAAAAAAAAAAACCGCCATAAACACCTTGCATAACACCAAATACACAAAAAATGTCGGTTTAGCAGCATCATATTACGCCTTTAAGAAAATATTTGAGAAGTTCTTAAGAATTCAAGAATTACATTTTCTAACAAACTTCTTAGATTATCTTAAGAAATTACTTAATTTTAAGAATATTTTCGTAAGATGTTCTTACAAACATATATGAAAACATAAGAATTACACATAACAAACTTCCCCAAACGATGTGGGGATTAAAGACATTTATTTTTATTTATCTTAAGAAACTTAATTTCTTTCTTCAGAAGATTTTCATGAGTGCAGCCCCTGATAACACCAAAGTCTGTCATGTTCTTCTTAAAAAATAAAATAAGATGCTCTAAAGAAAATATATGAGAACTTGAGAATTCTTTAACAATTGCACTTAGGAACATTCTTACGACCTTCTTAGAATTTAAACTTTAAGAGATTTCTTAACTTCTCCCTTGAATCTCAAGGTGCAAAAAGACAGGCAGGAAGTTGTCTGGGTACAGTAACCTGATGCCCCTTCAGCAGGATTACAGGCCAGTTTGGCAGCTCCAAGGACGCTTTTGTGCCCTAAAGGGGCCCAGTGCATGCTGGGAGAGAGAGCAGCTGCAGAGCCGGGCATTTAAATTCAAATCTCTGAAGGAACAGACAATAAGCCTCCACCTGGGGTTAGCCAATACATATGCACTTCCTGCTGGGGTCTGGCCCTTTGTGACCGCCCTGTTTCTTGGAAAGAGCTGGGAGATTGACACACCGCAGCATTGCGCTTCATTCCTTCACAGATCGCTCGAGTGAACTCAATCCCCGAGTTGGACAATATTTACAGATCATTTGCATGAATTACGGTTTTCCCACCAAGAAAAAGACACCAGCTTACTGCTGAGAAAACCAGCGAGGAGATCCAGAGCATCTTAAAAAAGTCCCGAAATAACGTTCTCAAAATTCGCATGATGCAAATGAGCCGTGAATAAAAGCTTTATCAATATTTGAGGAAGGTTATGAAATATTTACCCTGCCTCTGGAGCGAGTGAATTAAAGCAACATCAAAAGAAACACGAGCAGCTACTATCGGCCTCCCGTATGGAAACCCCATACACTTCAGTAATTGAGCTGTACGAACAGAACCTGAATGGCGCTTGACATGTTTTGCCCCCTGTAGATGCCAACTGGACGTTTTATAGACTCCCTGCTCTTCTGTTACACTCAGAAGGAGATAAGAGGGTCGTCTTATGGGAATCAGGCTCGGGTACAACAGAGGAACTGAATTACACCAGCGGTCTTCATTATTTATGTGGATCAGACACGATAGTGCAGTCGTATCGCAACAGGACGCCTTCCGGAGGCTCATGTACTACACGCTGAAGGAAACACAACATACAATACACAAACACATAGCTAGCTATGCAATTATACACAATCTATTTATGAGTTTTAATGTCATTGCAAACCCTCTCTTTCTATGACTTTCTTTCTGTGGAAGACAAATGAAGATTTTGTTTGTGATTAAGCATAAAAAGCGGCTCTATAAAAGTAGTCCATACATCTAGTGCACTATATAAGTCATCTAAAGTCATAAAATAGCTGTGTGTGAGAAAGACAGAAAGTCAAGTTGATATTCACTGAAAATCTTCCCCATCAGCATACTCTCAAAGCTCATTCACGCTCACGTTAAAGCAAAATACGATGTTTTGCACCAGGTTTGACATCAATGATTGGTCTTCACATATCATGTCATTGACATCAAACCCTTTAAAACTGAGGTTTTCAGACTGGAGCCCACCAGGGACTGCTACAAACAAATTTCAACGTTAAAAAAAAATAAAGAAGAATTAAAAATTACAATTTGAGAATTAACCTGCTTTTTGGAATGCATCTTACTTAATTGCAGTATAATACTATTGAGCTATAAAACATAAAATAAAATAAATAATATACAAAATACATTATTATTATTTACTGTAATAATGTATAATGAATATATACTCAAGATATAAGTCTATATAATCTAAGAGATAGATAGTAGAAATACTTTTGTCCCACTCACCATCCAAAAAAAAAATCCTAAATGAAAAAGCTAAGATTAGGTAAGAATGTTATTAAAAAAAAAATATGCCATAAAAAAGTTTTTTTAAGATATGCATTGAAAAATAAATATTTTAGGAATTAATAAATCTAAAAGAATCTTAAATAAGAACACAAAAAACTCTAGATCATGATAAGTAAGACACACAGACACATATGTAATTATAAAATATACAAATATTTATAGTAAATATTATTTTTTATATAATGTATATTAAAAAATATATTTTCATATTAAAAAAATGCTATATATTTGATATGCATTCCTGAGGGGGCTGGCGTGATCGTGGTGTGTGTGTGTCTCTGAAAACTCTTTGAAAACCCCTGCTTTAAAAATGTCAAAACTGCCCTGTTTTCCATAAATCACCCTCAAAAGCAGCAAGTAATTCTGTAAAAGCATGTGAATGACAGGGGTGTAACTACAAACGGCAGCTCAGACCGTCTCTGTCTCTGAACACAACACAGCACGATCTGTGGATGTGTCGAGCAGATGGAGACGCCACTAGAACGCCATGAATCTTCTCCCTGTCAGAGCGTGAAATGCCGGTGTGCAGGCTTACTCTGAATCCAGAATGGAGATCACGGCCTTTTATTTAGTGAGCATGAATTAAAGGCCCTAAAGAACGCACACTGACAAAAAAGGAGCGCTGCCAAATTTAGACAGACAATCCTGAGGGTTGATGCCTTCTGAAGAGGAAAAGAGCGCTGCACATCCATCAAGCCAGAGACATCTGGGAAACGATGAACTACTTTAAAATGAAGAAAGCTGGATTAAATTGACACACGGATCTATAAAGGTCATTTCTGGCTGTCTAATTAGGACTGGGCTGTACTGTATATCGTTTGTACTATGTGACAGCAGGAATGTGTTGAGCATGAAAGATTCTGCTATGTCGTTTATACTGCAACACTTTTAAAACCATCAGATTTCAAGTAGAAACAATAGCCTGCTTTCCAAAGTCTCACCGATTGTTCTAGTGTTGACAGCTTCATTCATTATAATGGAGACACAGTGTAACCATAGCTTTGCCAAGCAATGCTCTGTTCTGTCATATGAATATGGCACATGTTAAAAAACATGGTTTTACCATGGTACCATGTCAAAAAAAAAGGTATTTATTTATAGATTATTAAGATTAATTATATTAAAATATTCTGGTAAATTATACCAAAAAGATGGTAACCTTTACAATAAGGTTCATTTTGTAACCGGAATTAACGAAATTAGTCACATGAGCTAACAATGGACAATATCTAAGTATTTAATAATCTTTGTAATTTAATAAAACAATTTCAAATCCGTTAGTTCTACAGTATTAATAGTATTGTAAGTTAATTGTAAAATTTTAATAAATCATTTATCTATTAAATAAAAAATGATAATTTTAAAAGCTAAGGAAAGTGAGGAAAAGAGGGAACGCCCCTGCCCCCGTTGTGATACCGGTATTACCGGTGTTGTCAAACGTCGATTAACCGGTGCGAAAATTCCCTCACCGTCACAACCCTAATACATGCTCTATATAATGAATCTATATAGATCAGGGTTTCTATAGTATTTCGTGCGTGCCGCCGCAGGTCGGTGATAGACACTGGTGTAGGAATCGTTAATTTGTTTTCCGTGCATTATAAGGATTCACGCTTCGGGCAACACCCTTACAAACCCCAACACACACGCCAGCACAATCACTCTCAATATTTCAGCACGCAGGCATATGTGTGTTAACACGTGTGTGTGGTAAACACTCACATAACCTGTGTTTTCAAGCATGTGCACTTAAAATGGCCACAAACTTCCCGGCAGGAAGAGCACCGGATAGCTCTCTCTCCATCTAGCCGTCTCTCTCCCGGAGGGTGTTGACCCCGCTGACCCCACTCTCAGAGACGATTCCTCCTCTAACAGCCTTTCAAAGGTCTCCATCACCATACAAGTGCTGCTGGGCACGCTGAACAAATCACAGCCCCCTTCACATCTACAGCTCATTCTGCACGAACGGCCTAAAAAGCTCAGCTCAACAGAGTATATGCCGGACCCTGTGTGACAGTGTTTTGAAATATGTATCTCATGCTGGGTAACTGCATTAACTCATATATCTCTCTCCACTTGACTGTATGGAAATATAGAGCTCTCCATAGCGACCTGCTACTTACTGGCTGAGTGAGGACTAGTGCTTTAAGCAATTTAATGCAAAATTCTAATTGCCTTCTCTTGAATAACTACAGTGACAGTTTTATACATTATAAGGCTTACATATTCATAGCTGTACCTTTAAAGAGTGAATAATGCATTAAACATTGACTCTAAATATCAAGTGTTATATTATTTGTTTTCACATATTACATTGCATATAATACTTGGGTAACCTTGAAAAGATTTATAGATAAATTATTATAATTGTAACAATTATTCATAAACAGATAAAAATGCATTATAATGTGAAATATGAGCCATCAAGACCTTTACAAAGGTTTAATAATAAGCAAAGGAGAGAAGAGGCAATGGGAGAGCCACAGTGAACGGATTTGGGAGCCCCATAGTGACAAAAAAAAGATATACAGTGGGTAGGAAAGTATTCAGACCCCCTTAAATTTTTTCACTCTTTTTATATTGCAGCCATTTGCTAAAGTCATTTAAGTTAATTTTTTTTCCTCATTAACACAGCACCATATTGACAGAAAAACACAGAATTGTGGACATTTTTGCAGATTTATTTAAAAAAGAAAAACTGAAATATCACATGGCTATGTATTCAGACCTTTGCTCAGTATTTAGTAGAATCACCCTTTTGATATAATACAGCCATGAGTCTTTTTGGGAAAGATGCAACAAGTTTTTCACTCCTGGATTTGGGGATCCTCTGCCATTACTCATTGCAGATCCTCTCCAGTTCTGACAGGTTGGATGGTAAACATTGGTGGAAAGCCATTTTTAGGTCTCTCCAGAGATGCTCAATTGGGTCAAGTCAGGGCTCTGGCTGGGCCATTCAAGAACAGCCACAGAGTTGTTGTGAAGCCACTCCTTCGTTATTTTAGCTGTGTGTTAAGGGTCATTGTAGTGTTGGAAGGTAAACCTTCGGCCCAGTCTGAGGGCCTGAGCACTCTGGAGAAGGTTTTCAACCAGGATATCCCTGTACTTGGCCGCAATCATCTTCCCTCGATTGCAACCAGTCGTCCTGTCCTTGCAGCTGAAAAACACCCTCTCAGCATGATGCTGCCACCACCATGCTCACTGTTGGGACTGTATTGGACAGGAGATGAGCAGTGCCTGGTTTTCTCCACACATAACGCTTAGAAGTAAGGCCAAAAAGTTCTATCTTGGCCTCAACCGACCAGAGAATCTTATTTCTCACCAACTTGGAGTCCTCCATGCGGGCTTTCATGTGTCTTGCACGAGGAGAGGCTTCCGTCGGGCCACTCTGTCATAAAGCCCCGGCTGGTGGAGGGTTGCAGTGATGGTTGACTTTCTACAGCTTTCTCCCCTCTCCCGACTGCATCTCTGGAGCTCAGCCACAGTGATCTTTGGGGGGTTCTTTACCTCTCTCACCAAGGCACTTCTCCCCAGATAGCTCAGTTTGGCCAAACGGCCAGCTCTAGGAAGGGTACTGGTCATCCCAAACGTCTTCCATTTAAGGATTACGGAGGCCACTGTGCTCTTAGGGACCTTAAGTGCAGCAGAAATTTTTTTTTTTGTAACCTTGGCCAGATCTGTGCCTTGCCACAATTCTGTGTCTGAGCTCTTCAGGCAGTTCCTTTGAACTAATGATTCTCATTTGCTCTGACATGCAATGTGAACTGTAAGGTCTTATATAGACAGGTGTGTGGCCTAATAAAGTCCAGTCAGTATAATCAAACACAGCTGGACTTAAATGAAGGTGTAGAACCATCTCAAGTTTGATCAGAAGAAATGGACAGCACCTGTGTTATATATATGAGGGTCACAGCAAAGGGTCTGAATACTTCGGACCATGTGATATCTCAGTTTTTCTTTTTTAATAAATCTGCAACAATTCTGTGTTTTTCTGTCAATAAAGGGTGCTGTGTGTACATTAATGAGGAAAAAACC